>BBSZ01008204.1:0-11326 GCA_000981365.1 Subanguina moxae
ACGCTAGTGGCAGACAACATTTTTTTTTTTGCAATTTTAACTATAATAGCTGGCATCAGAGACCCAGGCATCCCCAAGGATCCCCAGGGATCCCCAAGGGTCCCAAGGATCTCCAAAGATCCCAAAGGATCTTCACGGATCCCCCTGGGAAACCCCCCGGCCTAACGGCCCTACCCCTCTGGCACTGGTACCAGAGAGAACCAAAAATGTCAATAAGTATGACAGCCGAGCTATGAAAAATATGGAGGATATATAAGAAACGAACTAGTTTAAAGTGCTGGGTTTGAGAAAGACCGCAAGGGCTAGAGAAAATTTTTTCTTTGCATCATATCATATTTGAGAAAAAATGGGATTCCGATGACCGGAATCCGTACGGATTCCGGTTCGGTCTCCGGCACTAGTAATATGGCTTAGTTTCCTTAGTGTAATACCTGAAAATACCATTACTTTTTGATTTCCCAAAAACTGGATTTCTATGACTAAAAGGGTCGGAAAATAGCTTTCTGATCGTTTTAGCTTGTTTTTTAGGGGTTTTTTTTCGTTAAAATTGCATGTAGTCGTCGAAATATGTTGACCGCCACTAGCCCGTGGGCCCTGAGCGCGTGGGCCCTACTGACCCGCAAGGAAACCACGAGGGTTCCCTCAGGGAACCCCGAGGAAACCCCCAGTGAACACCGATGGACCCCCCAGGAGAAACCCGTGGCCCAACGGCCCCACCCATAAAGATAAAGATTTTGTAACATGTTGCGTATTTATTTTTCAAAAAGGCAATTTAAAAAAGATAAGAATGGAAAAAGAATCATGACCCCAGAGTGATTCGAACACCCAACCTTCGGGTCTGGAATCCGACGCGCTACCATTGCGCCATGGAGTCATCTAATGGATTGCTCGGCTTTGGTCTTTATCAATTTTTTGGGCGACAGTTTTGAAATTGTGGTAACAAAACTTTCTTTTGCTTTTACCTGCATAGACTACTAAATTCATATCAAAGAGTGAGCAAG
Source organism: Subanguina moxae (assembly GCA_000981365.1). Lineage (NCBI taxonomy): Eukaryota > Metazoa > Nematoda > Chromadorea > Rhabditida > Anguinidae > Subanguina > Subanguina moxae. The sequence continues at coordinate 1,002 of BBSZ01008204.1, forward strand.
AGTTCGATATATGCAAAGATAAGAGTACTATATGTGTCATCCTGGCCTACTGCTAATGTAGCAAAGCATTGAAGAGGGACGAGGAGACAGCGGCACCATCTTTCTCTCCTATTTAAAAGGCAGGGGAAAAGTTATTGATTCCACTCCCAGACAGTCAGTCATACAGGGAACATTGACCCATCAAACTGATTATTAGAATCCATTTAATCAATTTTTCTCATAAACAGCTGAATATTACTCAAAGAGCACAATTCATGCTATTGCCAGCACTTACATACACTATTACTGTAATTTTTGGAAATTTTGGATTGGTGTCTGGATACCATGCAGGTATCAGGTCGGACAAGCGCTCTCACACCAATCTAGGGTTAGGAAAGCCCCAATGGAGAAGTTTTTTCCAAAACGTATCTGCAAAAATTAGTTGTAAAATTGTTGACAATAAATGTTTGCAGAATGCCTATTCAAACCTTTTCCACGAAGACTTCTTTCAACTCAATTGCTCTATTCCGATATGCGAAGGAGAGCTTTCAGAGATATACTGCACTGGCTACATGATAGCTGCTTCCTGGTACTTTGGCTACCAAGACACTTGTCCCGGTTCTAGGCTCAAATTTGAGGCAGAGACTGTGCTCCTGAATTTCCACTCGTTGGTTTCGCATCTTTTTTTATTAAAGTATGTTGTCGAATTTGGCTACAGGTTGGAAAGACCGTTGCAGAGGGAAAAGTTCAAGCGATTTTGTGAAGACAATTTTGAGCAAGTTCCATTCCTAAAGCCAGCTGTGCTAAAAGATTGGAAGAAGAAGCCAAAACTGTTTGAGAGGATCACTGATGTAAAAATAAAGTTTGTTTTGCATTAAACTTCTCAGTAGTATACGGTCAAATCTCTCTACAACGATCACCCTACATAACGTTCACCTCTCCATAACCTTCATAAATATTAGATTGAGTAATAATTAACGATCGTTTTATTTGCGCGCGTTTATTTCCATATTATTGGCGTGTTGTTTAGATTTTTTTCCATATTAATATTCCTCACTATTTAGTTGTTCAAAATAATAAAATGGCAGGGATAGTAAGAAAACCGGTTGTACACCATAATTTATGCGAAAATTTGTTACGCGGTCACTTTGTTACGCCACAACAATTTGCATATACTCATTTACAGTACTCATATTTGAAAGGATTTTTTTAATTCTTAAGCACCACAGTAGGCAAAAAGACCTCAGGAATCCAAATCTGAAAAGAGAATATCAAAAAGAGGCTTGGTTGTTGAGATATGATCAAAACTAGGAGAAAAAAGGATAAAAACTGAGTTTGCAACTGGCTATGATCATATCTCAGCAACCAAGCCTCTTCTTGAAATTCTGTTTACTGATTTGGATTCCTGAGGTCTTTTTGCCTACTTGGGTGCCTCAGAATAAAGAAATCCTTTCAAAAATAAGAATTGTAAATGATGTTCTGAAAAACGATCGTTAATTATTATGGTTGGCCTTAACTAGATTATAACTAACCCCACTTTGCAGGAAAACACCAAATCTTTGCCTTTTTATGGCACACAGGACTTTGTACTTAATTTAAGTCAATCATTTGTGTATTTTAGAAAACTGGCAGTGGCTTTAAACAAAATCTGGCCACAATTGAGCCGAGAATTTGTGGATGATGTGCACATCAACCAAAACAAATATCCCGTTCTCTCAGTCCCAAATCGTTTCATAATTCCTGGAGGGCTATTCCAAGTGTATTTCTATTGGGACACATATTGGATACTCAAAGGTAGGCACTTGTCATATTTCTATTGCTAAAACTTCAGGTTTACTCTTTTGTGAAATGTTTGATACTGCTCGTGGAATTCTGGAAAACTTTGCCCACATTCTCAAATTTCAGCCATACATTCCCAATTCTGGAAATATTGGGTGTGGCTTTCTTATCTTTATTTTTGACACAAAATCGATTTGATTTGCAGCCTATCAAGACGGAGCCAACCTCCCCTCTTTACCCAGATGATGTGGGACTTTTACCAAGATTTTAATGGTGATCGAAGAGCCTTTTTAAAAGACTTTTTGCCGGCAGCCGAAAAGGAGCTAGAATGGTGGCATAGAAACAGAACAGTGCTTGTAAGTCAACCACATGGGGTGCAATGGACTGTCTACCAATACAAGGTGCTATTTCAAGTTGTTTATAGGACAGTTGGCCATAGTTTTTTTGATAGTACCCATTTTGTGAGAAAAAATTCATCCGAGATCTCTTAGCAGTCAAAATGTCCTCAAAAATTGGAGTGTGGAAGGAAAATTCAGAAAAAGTGACTTGGTTGCCGAGATATAACCAAAGAGTTTCCAATATTTTGTAACACCGACCACCTTACTTGCAGCCATATCTCGGCAACCAAGCCATATTTCTAAATTCTGCTTTCAGATTCGCATTCCTGCGGACTTATGGGAATGTTTGTTGAATTAAACTACATATGGACTTATTTTTTTTATATACTTATAGGCAGAAAGTAATTGTCCAAGGCCAGAAAACTTTCTAGAAGATTACCAACTGGGCATGCAGAGTGACATGGAACCAGAATTCTATTGGTCATCCACAGCCAGTGCTTGTGAGTCCGGCTTGGATTTCAGCACTCGGTGGTTCTCCAACAATGGAACCCATGCTGGTGGGTTTAGTAACAGCTTCTTTGCAGAACGTATAATGTATCGCTTTTTAGCCACTCGTAAAAGCATGGAAACCAATCAGGTGGTGCCTGTAGACCTGAATGTGTTCATGGTGCTCAACTACCGTACTTTGGCATGGCTTTTTAAGAACGAAATGAAAGACGAGAGGTATGTGCATTTATTAATTAACTACCGCATAACCTCAATTAATCCTCCCAGGAGAGATATATTTTTCTACCTCTCCATAGAAAGGAGGATTATTAGAGGGAAGACGATAATTTTGTGGAAAAGAATTATTAGGGAGTGGAGGATTATTTTTCAACCCCTCCGTAGAGGGTAAGATTATTAGGGGGAGCACGGTTATTGAAAAGGGAGGTGTCTATAGGAGGTTTCTACAATGGACAGGCAAACGCCATAGCCAAACGCCAGCATTGCAGACAGGCCTTAGGCTGAGACTCTAATAAGCATTATCAAAAAGTTCAGTAAACTACTTAAAATGACCAATTACATGACCAATTGCAGTAAGTCAGAGAAGTATTTGTCTCTAGCCAACCACCTACAAGCAGCTATCAACCAACTTCTGCTAGATTCTGAAACAAAAGTGTGGTTCGATTATGATCTGCGCATCCGACGATTAAGAAAGGGTTTCTATCCCAGCAATGTGTTTCCCTTGTTGCTCAATCAAACAGCTAATGGCCACTGTACCCAAATGTTGGCTTACTTAAAAGGTCTAGGGGTGTTCAACTTCAAAGGTAAATGCTCCAATAAATTTAAATATGTGTTCTGCATACTCTGCAGGCGGCATTCCCTCAAGTCTAGAAAAGCATTCCAAAGAGCAGTGGGATTTCCCGAACAGCTGGGCCCCCTCCAACCATTTGTTCGTGCAGAGCATACTAAATTGTCAGGGAGGAGAAGCCGAAAAATTGGCCAAAAAAGCAGCAGACGGCTTTCTCACCACTGTCTATAATGGACTGTTAAATCCAATAAAGGGTTATGTAAGAATACATACTTCTTATTCCTTTTTTTTTGAGTTACAACATGGTTTAGCCAGCCCAAGTATGGGAAAAGTATGACGTTCGGTTTGACGACGGACGATCCGGCTTCGGTGGCGAATACCCAGTCCAGGCTGGTTTTGGCTGGACTAATGGAGCAGTGCTAGAATTTGTCCGCATGTTTTATACATATAAAGGTGGGCGGTTTACAATAAGATTTTTATGCATTTTTTTTTATTCAAAAAGTCTATACTTTAGCTTTTCTCAGCACCATACTTTCTAAAAAAACAATGGAGATCGATCAAATTTAAAATGCGCACGGGAAACTATTTATTTGCACATACAGTATATCTTTAGTGAATGGACCCACTAAGAGACCGGGCCATGGGGTCCGTTTATCAAGAGGTTTATTTACTGAGAGGGTTTGACTATCGAGCGTTTTGTTGAGGTGTTCATTCATCCGAGGGTTGGCCGTAATTTCTTTTCTTTTGTCTTTTGAATATGTTGAAGCATCATAAAAGAGATTACTGGTAGACGCAAGAGAAGCTGTCGATTTACTGATCGTTTTTTTAAAGCCTTGACATTTTGTCTTTGAAAAGTACCTTTCTCTCGTCACCACGGTCGGTGATCAACCATTTTTTACGGCTCGACCACCCGACAATTTGGTACTGACATCATACTCGTAAATGTAGCTGAGATTCAGGGCTATATTTTTGAGTATGGTGTCAGTACCCAATTGTCGAGTGGTTGAGCCGTGAAAAATTGCTGACCACCGACCGTCGTGACGAGAGAGGGGGGAGGATTAATAGAGGTTACACGGTAAGTCTAAATTAACGACGCCCTATGTTTTCAATTTTATTAGAAAGATTGCTGTTATTGTGTGCTCCACAAGTTTCTACCCGTTGAGCCTATATTGTTGAGTGTTTTATAGACAAACATCACAGAAATGTGTTTGGTAAAATGCCAGCAACCAATTTAATGTTGCGAAATAAACAGCTTGAGATAAGTAGCAAACCTAGCAACACCACAACTCTTTTAAGTGCTCTACTGCTATGTGGAGTGCTTGTTGTGCTGTAAGTTTTTTCTTTGTTAATTTAATAGATATTATATTTTAGATTTATAAGTGTTCGCTTGCTATGGAACTACCATCGGCTATCCTTTAGCACCTTCTGCTTCTCAAATTGTCAGTGTTTTAAAGTAAAAAATGCAAGTAAAGAAAAGCTGGAGAAAACAAGCGCACAAAAACCTACAAACAATGAACATACCTTGCTGCTCAACACACATAGTGATGATGACTTCTCGCGTAATGGAGATTAAATACATGTAGATTATTTTTATTTGCATATCAGTTGCAAAAGCGTTTACTTCTTTGCAAAAGAACCTGAATTTTGGAATAAACTGGGTTATAAGTTGGGCTAAAGAAGAAGAGCCTCTTAACATTTTAAATTAGAGTTGTGAAATTATCCGAAGGAATATCTTCTGAGTATTTCTCCAGAAGATGCTCCGCTTACCGGAGAATTTGGAGTAATGCTGGAGTAATGGAGTAATGTTTATTCGACCAAATACACCAAGCACACTAATACAACTTCTTTATTGACACAAAATAAGTAGATTTGCTCAAAGGTATTTCAAAGGACGACTTCTTTTTCTTCGTGAGACGATCGATTTGCTGTCTGGCTTCCACTCCAATCTTCTTGCATTCCTGGAACAGAAAGTTTATAGATAAGTCGCCATTTGGGATTAATACAAGACCTTCAAGTACTTTTCCTTTTGGACAGCATCATTCGCACAGCGAGCATTGCAGAATTTGCAATATTGGACAACCACTTGATTTCTGTTCACATTCATCTCTTCTGCGGTACTGACACTATACTCAAAAATGTAGCTGAGATTCAGGGCTATATTTTTGAGTATGGTGTCAGTATCCAATTGTCGAGTGCAGTGTTTTCAAAAATGACTTGTCATTTAGCTAAAATGACTGAAATGAGTTTTTATTTTGACAATGACTCTAAATGACAGTGACAATTCAAGTCATTTTGCCAAATGACAATGACAAGTCAAGTCATTGTCATCGATGACTGTCACTAAAGTCTGATGACAAGTCATTTTTGAAAACACTGGTCGAGTGGTTGAGCCGCAAAAAATAGTTGACCACCGACCGTGGTGACGAGAGAGAGGGGGAGGATTAATAGAGGATATACGGTAATTTTTTTAACGAATGTTCTCTCTTATAGTCTTATTAAATAAAAAAATGTTACAGCAATCACAAATGCTTAGAAGCTTGGTCTTGATGTGTTTGAGCAGATGCATTTAGCAATATTTTATTTAAGACAACTTAAAAAAAAATTTTATAAATTATTTAAAAGTAGTGAACACATTTTCAATGAGCTTGTTTCCCTTCTTCAGCATTATTTTTTTGTCCAATATCAAACCAAACTGAGTTTCTTTTAGGTTGGTTTTCTTGATCAAGTGAGTAATCCATATTATGTGACGGAGAAGAGCTAGCTGTTGGAACTAGGATGCAATGAGATGGCTCTGCAGGTTGGTCTTGTTTTTTCAATGGGACATTACTCACTTTAATAATATCATCACTTGTTTGTGGATTTGAAGAAAAGGGGTCAAAAAGAGAAGCACTTGAATCAGCTCCTTGACATCTATCAGCACATTTTCTTAAACAAAAACTAATTTTCTGAGTTATCTCTAATTGAAGTCGTCTTGCACTAGCCTTTGATATCTTCTCTTTTGTTTTATTAAGCTTCAGCCTTCGGTTAAATTCCCACTAGATGTTGTTTGGTAAACATTGTTCGGACTCTACTGAATTATACACCCCCCCCCCTTCTAAAATATCCGCATAACCTTTTTTATAAATCTTTGGTGATAATAGAAGTCTAAAGTGGTTGTAAAAGGCATATTGGTAAGCTTGAAGATACAATCGACTCTCCATCATAGGATACTCTCCCACTTAGGACAACTTCTGCCTGTCCCAGCCTTACTAAGTACGCTCTCATTTTAGGATACTCTCCCACTTAGGACAACTTCTGCCTGTCCCAGCCTTATAAAGTACATATTCACTTAGGACAGCATTTGGTCGGTCCCTTAGCTGTCCCAAGTCAGAGAGCCGACTGTAGTGAACTTGAAATTTGACACCCTATACTATTAGAGATGATACGGTATTCTCATAATAAACCTTTCATATGCCTACCTTTCCTGCAATTCTACAAAGTCAGTGCTCTCCAAGTCTGCCAAATTATTTTTTGAAGAGGTTTTGTCCACCGCTTGATCTTTTTCGACAACTATCTGGAAAGGAAATAATTTCCGCGACAATCTTCGACGAATACTCTCTGTTGTCTTTGAGTTTATGGAGAATGGATCATGCACAGCTTAATTGAGTAATGAACTTAGTTTCATATTTTTCGTTTACACATACTAGTCGGGTTGTAAAAACTGGTCTGAGGCTTGCTTTCAAAATTTAAATCGGCAACACTGCCGTGATATGGCCGATGTTGTTTCTTTTTGAGTGCAGGAGTGGCAGCAATATTACCAGAAACGCCTCCACTCCAGGAATCCAGTGGTTTCGGAATGGCCATTTGCCAAAATTTGTCGTACTCATTGCACGGCGGTTGGTCATAAAGTTCCACTATTTCAAAGCCAGTCTAAAAAACTTTGTCATTTTTTTAAGTAAGTTTATCTGAAATATTCACCGATAAATTTCTATCAATAACATAATTGCACTAAACTTTTTTTTTTCCATTTTTATAATAAATAGCGTAAAATTTACTTCAAAGTCATCATCATCCTGAAAATTAGGTGGTGATGACAACAATAAAAATGATAAGAAAATGTAAAAATTTCGGCGCTACTCGATTATACAACCACCATTCCCTCCCTCCCCAATAATTGTTGCTTGGTTATACCCCCCCCCTTTAATTCTCAGACCTACTCGGTTATAGGGCCACTTTATAAAAAAGGCTACCCAATTTTAGTGGGAAAGGGCTGTATAAGAGGATTTGATCAGAGGATGCATCTAGAGGCACTTTTTGCCGTGGTTTAGTAAAGGAAATGCGTAAATCATTCTTACAAAAAGTGGCTTAGGCTCCTCCCCCCACGATTCAGCCCTTATTCGCCTATCAGTTACTATTTTGGACTCTTCATACCGAAATTGTTACTTAATAGTAGTTATTATTGGTGAGAGGGGGTATATCCTAGTACAGTCAAACCTCGATATAAAGAAACCCTCGATATAACGAACATTTTGGCTGGTCCTCAGGGGTTGGTTATATCGAGATTTGACTGCAGCATCAAAAGCCTTTTTTAAGCGCTTTTGGAAAAATCGATTTGGAGCGGCGGGTATAATCGAGTAGCGTCAAAATTTCTTACTTCTCCAAATGGATTGAGTAACGCTTCAGCAACTTTGACCTCAAATCAGCGTAGTTATGTGCAAAGAAATAACTGAGGACATCCTACCCAACCCACTAAAAGCAAAAGCTCCATTAAAGTCATTATAGGAACGAAAATATCCAGCTAAATATTTGTTTGTGAAAAAAATAAACAAAGAAAAGGTAAAAAAAACTACCTGATCAATAGGCAAGCTTTGACGGGCAATTAGTTGACAGAAAAAATAGAAACGAACAGCCAGAAAAACAATTTGAGGATAAGACATTGGTACGGGCACCCAATCATAGCAGCACAAATACTGCAGATCTGTGCGGAACTGTTTAATTTTCTAAGGCAGGTATAGACAGAGCTTTACATAGGGATTACCTCCATGATGTTAAACATGATCACATCGTTGCAAATCTTCTCCTCCTGTCTTGCTTTCAGCACTAGCATCATAGCCCACTGGATAGGAAGCCAATATTTGTTGTCTTGCATTTCCTTACGCTCAAATATTTCAAACTCTTTTTGCATCATTATTCCTGAAGATGTGTGTTTGGATTGGTACGGGCATTTACAGTACTCATATTTGAAAGGATTTTTTTAATTCTTAAGCACCACAGTAGGCAAAAAGACCTCAGGAATCCAAATCTGAAAAGAGAATATCAAAAAGAGGCTTGGTTGTTGAGATATGATCAAAACTAAGAGAAAAAAGGATAAAAACTGAGTTTGCAACTGGCTATGATCATATCTCAGCAACCAAGCCTCTTTTTGAAATTCTGTTTGCTGATTTGGATTCCTGAGGTCTTTTTGCCTACTTGGGTGCCTCAGAATAAAGAAATCCTTTCAAAAATGAGAATTGTAAATGATGTTCTTTAAAGAGTTTTTCCTACCAGACTTTACAATCGACTCTACATGAGGGAAACGCTTGCGCACCTGGATGGAAATGTCGCGGAAGACTAGTGTTTGGGAGAGCACAGCGTATCTGATAATATTTCTTTTCAACAGCTTTGTCTCAGGCTCTGATCCTCGGATGATCACACTGACTGAAAGGGCCAAACTGAAATGGTCTACCTATACGTACCGTGTGTCCCCAATGTTTGGAATGAAAATAAAAAAAATTTCATTTTCTCCTCAATGCCTACAGTCGACGCTCGATTTGACGGACTCCAAGGGACCGGGCTCAGCCGTCCGTCAAATCGAGCGTCATTCTTAGCGAATTTCATTTCATATTCTTTGGTATATTCAAATTAATAAACCTTATGCTTTAGAATTGCCGATCTAAGAGCAGGTTGGGAAAAAAAGTTACTGAAATTGCTCGCAATGGTACAAAAAACGATGTTTAATTTTCCATTTTCCACACGCTACTTTTCCAAGATCAAAGCAAATGCGATCCATCTGATACAAAAGAAGCAAACTCACTTATCAATAAAGCCAATATGGTTGAAAATAGCTGCCCATCTGTTAAAGACAACAGACACAAAGAATCCCAACAAAAAAGCTAAAGGAATTCTCGGCAGGTTTTCTCGAACCGCATTGCGCACCTCTTTAAAATTTCTGAATTATGCTCAACATGGTGCTTTCTCCTATCATTATACCACAAAAATAACCTCATTTGAATGTCGTTGAATTGGTGCCGAATCACAGCATTAATGCCTATGAACAACAGAATCCAGGTTAGAGCCTCAGAAAATACAGCTTTCCACACACTGCCTCTCCATCGAAACAAAATTTTTGTTGGGGAAAACCAGGTGGTTGAGCTAGCATCAAAATTATACGAAACTGTCATTGTTTAAGTAAAATAAAAATTAGATGCTATATTTTTTCTGTTAGGAATCGATAAAACATTTTCTTAAAGGCAACAAAGTGCACATTGGAAAATGTTTGTTTCACAAAAGGCTCTGACTCAAAAACACATTTTTCCACTAAAATACAGGATGCTTCTAGAATCTCTGCTACTTTAAACTACAATAACTTTTTTTTTTGTTTGTTGAATGCAGAAAAATGCATTTTTAGAGATTGACTCAACTCACGTTGAAACACTTTTGGATACACATGAACGTAAGCTATTGTATGCAGTCAAGTCTCGATATAACGGCCCCCCTCAGGACCAGGCTCAGGGGGCCGTTATATCGGGAGGCTGTTATATCGAATATATGTTTTCTTAGTCGGGACCGACTATAGGGGCCGTTATATCGAGAGTCTGGGTTGGAGTTTTAAAAAATCAGTACTTGATAATAACTCAGTTGGTGACAGGAGAAGGTGCGAATGCATAAGGACTGCTCAAAAATGGTTTTATTACATCGTT
>BBSZ01008256.1:0-15668 GCA_000981365.1 Subanguina moxae
AATGAGTAATTTTGACGGGGTAAATGAGTAATTTGACGGGATAAATGATTATTTTGCGGGAAATTCAAATTTGACGGGGTAAATGAGTAATTTGACGGGATAAATGATTATTTTTCGCGAAATTCAAATTTGACGGGGTAAAAAATTATTTTGACGAGATAAATGATTACTTTGAGGGGTGAAAGTACATATAGCCATTTTTAAAAACTCATTAATCATTCTATAATAATTACACAATATAATTAGCAATCTAAATTACAAATATTTAAATCGACAATTAAGGTTAAGGAAATCGTCTACTCTGTGCAGAAGGAATTGGACCGAAGATGATAAAGAAGAATATAAAAGATACATATTAGATAATAAATATGACACATGAGCTCATGGTCACTATTGTCTTCTAAAATAACCTCTATTCTAATTAACTTAGTCTATCATTGCGTTGCTGCTCATGTGTTAACAAAAAATTAGTAGCTTGAGTAAATTAATCAATCTAACCTTCCACTAAGGTTTATAACGCTTATTTAGTACAAAAAATAGTGGATTTTTGAGATGGGGCAAAGTCTGGCATAGGCGGGAGAAAGTTTACGCTATAGAAAAATGGCTTAATTTGTTGATTTTTGTATTTATTTTATTTAATGGATGGGTCAAATCTGTGAAAAGGTGGTGTTTTTCGAGGAGAGGTTGACGGGTGAGGTGGGTGCACTAGAGATGGCTATTGAATACTACTGTAACTAAAACTTTTTTTTATCTAAAAAGGCTTTTGCATCTGATTTTATTTTCTTTCTTTTTTTATCAATTAATTCTTGGAATTTTTTTAGATTTTGTCTATCTTGTATAAAATGAACGACCATTTCGATATTTAAAAAAATTCCTAAAAATTTTAATAGCAATCTTTTATTTTATTATTTTTAATTTTGAGGCCAGATAAAATAGAAAAAATATATAAAAAAGCGAAAGAGTAAAATATTGAAGTGTAGAATATCCGAACGGCAAAAAAGGGTCCTTTAAAAAAGCTTTGATAAAACCAAGCAAAATCAGCTGTAAAAACCTTGCAGATGCGAACAAAAATGTTCTTGTTACAAGTAAAATGTTTGTCCTTTAAAACCAATTAAAACCAACGAGTGGAATAAGACCAGTGACAGCAAGTGGTAGGGTTTCTGTGATCCACAAAAAGCCCATTAAAATGACTACAAATGCACATAAAGCTTCCTGGAAAACATTGAAAATAAGAATTTTTCATTTTTGTTCTCAAAATTTTTAGCCATTCAAGTCTCACTACAGGCACTACATTTCGAAAGGCTCTGCTTTAATTTCTCGCTTTTGCATACAACTAAGCCCTAGGCTTATGATGGGACAGCGGATGTTAGCCGTGAACCAGGATAGCTCAGATGCTCCAAGGGATCCAGAGGGTCAAGAGACTCCGGGGTTACAGGAGTGCACGAGCTTCAGGGCGTCAGCGGGGTTAGGAGATCTAAGGCATCTAAAGGGTTTATAAGGTCTAAGGGATCCCAATTTTTAAGATATGATAAAAAATGGTGAGCAATGCCGTAAAACATGTTTTAAGGCGTTTACAATAGTTAATATATCATAATAACACGATTTCAAACATCTTTAAAAAAAATTACCGGATAGTGCAGCCAAAGTAAAAGTCACATCCAGTGTTTCCAATAATCAGAAGCAGAATGAAAGGCAGAATGAAAATTTAAAATTTTCAAAAGCAGAATTTGTTTTTGACTCTCATTCTGCTTCTGATTATTGGAAACACTGGTCACACACATCACATTCGTCACATAACAAAGATACTCTTTCCTCTATCCTTTTTACTCAACTCTGTGCTCCAAAAGGTCAATTTTTGACAAATATATTGCAAATTATTCATTTTTATATTTGGAGCATGTTTCTTATGCCTTTGTGCCTTAGAAACAGTATATCACACCTTTAATCCTAATCCCACTTTTCACTTACACTCATTTTTTCGAATTCCTCTCAGGACCAGGCAAAAAGGGGATTCAAAATTATTTTACATGCTTCATAGTAAATTGTATTTATGTCATAATACTTTTTTTGAACTCAGATCGATATTTTGCCTAATTCATTCATCTGGCATTTTTTGGCCATAGTCTTAGCCATAAAAACTTCAGCCAAATTTCATTCACCTGTGTCCTAATAATAATAGGAAGTAGTGAGAGAATAAGAGGCACAAATATACAAGTGAAAATCCGTCTAGCCGGCCACAAATATTGCCAAAAAGGTTCTTTCGACATTTTATTAATTTGGCAGTTTCTCGCTGGTTTAATAGTCTAAAACGTTTGAAAATAAATATACATATAACAATGTGCCGCAGCTGTCAAGCAGAAAACACAACAAGTCAAACAAAATAGTCATGCTACATACCAAAACACTGCCACTTAGTTATTGCTTTTGATCGAGAAAGCTATTTTTGTGCTTATTTAACCGGATCTATTCAGAGCAAACATTTGATCTAACAGTTCCTCAGCCGAGCAACAATTCTTCTTTTATTAATGAATAGATTTTGTGTTTGCAAATAGCTGAGCACTATCATATTTATGCAAAAAAAAATCTAATAAAAATGTAGAATGTAAGAAAATTTAGCGTTAATAAAGATGGGATTTGACCATCATAAAAAGTTGTGGGGAAAAAGAGTATCTTTATGAGCAAAATTGTCAAGTTTTTCAAAAACCAATTACCGTATTTATTCTAATAGCTCCACATGTGGAGTTATTTTTTCAATCACCTCTAGCATGTGGAGTTATTAGAGACTGTGAAGTTATTAGAGACTGTGGAGTTATTGTTTCACTCCGATGGACAAACGCGCTGAAAATTTTTTTGAGACGATTCACTATAACGAATAAAATAAGACGCTATGTAAGATGCAATAAATACCTCTGAAGCTTGAGATTGTTTTCAATTTTCAACCAACCAATCACCGAAATTCTATCGACGCCAAACTTTTGTGCAGCATTATTGTTGGAGACGGCTTTTGCGTGCTTAATAACCTTCAGTTTGAATTCATTGGTAGACTTTAACTTGCGTGGCGTGCTTGCTTCCATTTCGTCGACATCCGAAAGTGCATCAACATTAGATTCCGACATTTATCAACTGGAACAAAAAATTAGTTAGCGCAAGGTGAAAAATAACAACACATATGAACAATGGACTGGTAACACTGATAAAACTGACAAAGATTTGTTTGATTCTATAAAAATAGAAAAAGCGCTCACTTTATAAGGATTAAGATGTATGGTAAAATAGCCCTTTGGGTGTGGAGTTATTAGAGACTGTTGAGTTATTTTTCAATCATCCTCTAGCATGTGGAGTTATTAGAGACTGTGGAGCTAATGGAGACTGTGGAGCTATTAGAATAAATACGGTATATACCCATTTTTGTTTTAGATTGTATACTGTCAAGTTTATCAAAGTCATTCGAAAATTAGTGGTAAAAAAAGTTTCAACTTTGGGCAGCAAAAAAATACCGTAAATGTTCTAATAGAGCCATGGTGAGGAAATCGTACAAAAACGGTACATTCGTACAAAAATTTTCAAACGACAATTAAATGACAAATCGTACAAAATTCGTACAAAAACCGTACAAAAATTTTGTACGGTTTTTGTACAATTTTATACGAATTCCAAACTGTTTTCTTTAAGGGTCTTTTTAAATTTTTTACTACGAGACTCTTTTGTTAAGGAATCTTTTGCTAAGCAGATCAAACTGTAATGGTAAGAGTAAACATATGCTTAGAGTTTCGCATAAGTATCGTTGAAAGCACTATACGAATAGACTTTCTCTAATGCGACTATAGACAAATTTTCTGGCTTAATCCCTTTGTCTATTTTCTATTGTTGTTGTAGAAGGAATTGGCGTAAAAAATATACTTGTGATGGTTTTCGTGTGCATATAAATTATAAGTTGACAATTGTTTTTGCTCATATGTTTGACTATGATTAACTGTAACTATTCTTATTCCCGGCTAATGAGTGTCGGCTGTGAAATAGTTATCTGAAATTAACTATGCCAGCAATATACCACCTAAAATTTCGGTCACAAACAAAATATCCTCTTTCTCAGGCGAAATATCCCTTGATTATTAAGATTGGTATACCTCCTCGATAGCGTATAAATCAGGCTTAAGTTCCAAGCCCCAAGCAAAACCAAACCTCAAGACTTTTAATACAATGTAACCTTAAAAAACGCAGTGTCGGAAACGGATGGAAAAACATCAAGCTCTCAATTAGTTGAAGTTATCAAAGCAGTTCTTATGACTCTTAACAAAACACACGCTTCTTAGCAAAAGAAAAATTAGCAAAAAAACCACGTAACAAAATATTTAGTAAAAAATTAGCGCGTAAATTTTACCGTACAAAAATGTACAAAAACCGTAAAAAAATTTTTGTACATTTCGGATAAACAAAACGCCAAGACGATTTTGTACGAATGTACCGTTTTTGTACGATTTCCTCACCATGGTTCTATTAGAGAAAATACGGTATTTAGTCGACTAAAAAGTTAGTCGACTAAATGTTTAGTGTTGTTACCAAAATTCCCACTAATTCTTTTATTTGCTACAGGCCCTGAATAAAATAAATTCATTTTGGTAGTAACATCCTACACCCCAGTAGGGCGACCCCACTACTGCTTTCTCAATGCTACTTCACCCTCCAACTTCCTCTAGAGTCATCCCCTCCATTTAATGCTAATGCGAGACTCCAGCCACGGCTGTTCTCGACTCTTTTCCTGTGGAAGCAGAGCGCTTCTGCAAGTACAGCAGTGGGCTGTAGAATCTTTTACATATATTTGATTGGTGGGATTCTCCAATTAGCTTTTGATTGAATTCCTCAAAAGTTCTGATGAATCGACAACTCTAGTTTTGATGAATGATTTTCAGTCTCAGAATGTCAAAAGGCAGAAGTAATCAGGCTACTGATTGGAGAAGTGCTTTCGCAGCTGGGCTGTTAGTTTTACGTCACTTCAAACTCTCTGTATGCACTTTTTTTGTTTAGATTTCGTATCAAACCTATGTTGTCTCGAGCAAATTTTGCTTATCGAGTTGAAGAGCTTAATGATCCAGGTAAAGAACGATAAATTTTTTCTGTGCAAAATTTTGGATAAGTCTTTTTAGTGAGATCTATTTTGCCAAAAATATCTCCTATTTTGAAGTCGGTCAAAATTCCACGGTAATTTTTCTTGCTTTTATCAATGCTTCAAAAAATATATTTTAGTGTGTCGTCAAATACTTTGTATTCAAGCAAGCCTGCACCCAATCTTCGCCCGTTACTTCCGCCCAAGAAACCTGTGCCGTCTAGCTTTATGAAGATAAATATTGCGACGAAGAAAGTAAAAAAGTTTGAAGCTACTGCTCCGCCAGAACGAAAGTGCTATCTTCCTGGAGACTTGAGATATAAACCTGAATTTGGTGAATTTGCAATGTGTTCAGTACTAATTTGCTTTTTCAAATCAAGTTTTCTAGTCTCATCTGCTCGGCTAAAGGGATCTATAAAAAAGGATATGACCGCAGCCTCGAATCCTCGGCGAGTTATTTTTTTAAAGTTATTTTTCGCGGAGAACTTTTTAAAGTCATAGTATTTAAGTGTGTAACTTTATTTCATTTTAGCCAAGTAAATCCGCCAATGCCGAGCAATACCCTTAGTAAGACCGCTAATTCCCGTAAACGTCCTCAAACGGCTGCGCATCTGCGTCAAGTCACAAATTATGGTGGTCTTGCCCCTTCCAAACAAAAACGCTTTATTCCTGGTGATATCAGATATGAGTCTCAGCATAATGAACCTAGTAACCTTTTGTGCATCCAATAAGCGTAGTTTCCATGATAATTGCAGTGATTTAGGGTCAATTGATCGTTTAGCGGCACTTTCCAAGAAAAACATTGTGTTATCGAACTCACGGTAGATTTTTTGATATCTCAGGCAATTGTCAGTCGTCTTTGATTCAGTAATCGCAATGCCCGTCCTGTCGCCGCTCCAAGGCCACCTGTCTATGATGAATTTGATGACTACGACAGCGACATGGATGATTTCATTGATGATTCTATGGTAGAAGAACTGCCTCTAAAAGACTTTGAAGAGACGCTGCGGTCATTTTTAATACCTTTGAAACGATTAAGGGTTTATTTTTCTTTTTTTCAGAAGACTTAATCCTCGATATGACAAGAGGAAGTATATGATGCGTGAGATTATGATTGATGATCGCAAAATGGACGCACGTTATCGGGACATTCAATCAGAAGAAATTTACAGTACGAAGATGGGAATATTTGAAGACTGGGCTGAAGCGCGTCGAGGTAGCAGCACGAATGTCTAAATGATCTGAGAGAATTATGTTTGGTCTGTTTTTTATTTCCTGCTTTGTATTTGTCTGCAGATATTTATTGGTGGCGATGGTGAATAAAGTATAGTATATTTTCACAGGTATAGTTTTTGTAGTCAACCCTCGTAAACCACAATGGGAATTGACATTAGCAGTTTTTTTCACAATTGACGTAACTATCGGTTACACGGACTAACTGATATCACAAAAAGAAAATCATTTAAAGTTGACACGCACTTAGTTTCGTTGGTTCATGGTGAATTGGCTGTGGGCGAATGTACAAGGCTTGTCAACAAAAAACTTGACTACCTAAAAAAAGTTTTTGGCTAGTTAGGCCTTCGCCTACTCGGGATACCACTTTTTTCCCTTAATTGGGATTCTGTGCATAATGACAAATAGCTTTAGCAAAGCCTTATTCCACTATTAGCAGACAAGAAAAATAAACATAAAAAAGACCATTATTCAAAATGCTTTCCCTTGTCTGCAATACACGCATTCAGTCTTCTAGTCTTCATCAAATTGTCGTATATTTGATTTAGCTAATTCATGGTTTTTATTGGTGTAAGATACTCCGTGAGCCACTAAACCTAAATGGAGCAGGGTGTACACTGGTCCACAGCTAACCTACGTTTAACACTTAGGCTTAAGTTAGGCCAGCGTAGGTTAGCCATGAACCAGCAATACCTTGCTTTACCATAAATTTAGCGATTCACGGCTAACCTACGCTAGCCTACCCTAGACCTAAGGCTTCGTTGTATGCCTGAAAATGTATGTGACTCCTATTAATGTCGGATATTTTAACAGCCACTGTAAAAAACTCTAAATGGATATTCGGCCGCTCCGAGGCCAAAGATATCAAGCAGCCTCCTGGGCGCAATATATTGAAAACGGATGAAAAAGGCGTGAAGCCTACCTAAAGGTTCTAGTACATAAGTATTTTGAAGTTTGCTTTATGTTCGCCTCTTTATGTTTGTTTAGAAATTTAAATATTTTTAATAAAAGATAACTTCAGAATACGATAAAGTTCCAGCATTAATGAATAAAACACTCTAACCGATAAAAGCTCATAATGAATTCTAAACTAAGCGTGAACAGCCAATTGACTTGAAAAAGCAGTGGCAGAAGTGAAGCAAAATGAAAAAAGATACTAGGCACATAATATTTTTTCGAAAATACTGATACTAGCGTTTCTTAATTTATCGGTGGAATATCTGCATTTTCATCAATATGAAATGATATGACAACCCCTTGAAACAAAGACAATGATGTTGACTTTTTAGCAGTATAAAAAACAATAAAAAAATAAAAAAGCAGTATAAAAAATTCTAAAATGCAGGTGCCCCATCTTGACAGTTTTAGTCCGTTACATCCCTTCTATACACCTTTTAATTTTTCTTGGCGAACGCCTCTCCGTTAAAGGGCTTTTTGTGATTGGAGCCTTTTCTCTGGGGGGGATTTTTTATATTGAGGAGTCTACTGCTTTAGTAAATTTATAAGTCAGCCAGCTGGTTGAGAAGTTTCATTATTTCTTCTCCTAAAAATGTTTTACAGACATAGTTATTGACAATGCACCTATTCAACACATTAAGTTTATTAGAATTGTTCATTGTTTCTGAATCTTAGACAACGAATCTTTGAAGACAACTTTTCGCAAAAGCTGTGGACAGTCACGAGCAATACATATAGCATGACCAGAACGTCTGTCCCAAAAAGGCTTTTCTTCAGTCCAGATATTAGCATCGAACTTCTCCACACTATTTAAGGGGCTTTTATCCAAGTCTATTCCACCAACGGCGTAAACTTCTCCTCTGTATGCGATCATGGCAAAGTCAGCCCTAAAAATTGCTCAAATAAAAAAAGCCAATGGGAAAATCCGGTAGAAACTCCCATGGAACAAACCTCGCATTTTTCATTGCAGGCATATGGCATTGCCGCCCTATTATATTTTCGCCAAAAAGTTCAACTGAGTTTAAAGTCGTGTTTCGATTGCTTTTTCCACCAGCAATCATCAGAGCATTGTTCCAGCGGATAACCGAGTGGCCTAAAAACACTCAATTTAAACTCAAACCCCAGACTCAAATCAAACTCCAAAATAATCCAAGCTTGCCTTGTCGTGCAATTGTCATTGTGTTGTATAGAGTGATCCAGCGATGTACTTCTTGTTTAGAGTTTGCATCAAGAACTTCCACGGAATCCATTACTTGCATAACGTTATTTACCCCTCCAGTCACATATATTTTTCCGTTCAGTTCTGTAGCCGCTGCATTGGAACGAGACTTGCTCATAGGTCTGAAAGCAGGAGATATTAAATAAGTCTGACTTACAAAAAACAGCAACATACGCCGAGAAAGTCCATTGATTAGTTTTTGGATCATACTTCTCAGTTGAAAACAGGACGCCTTCGCGATTTTCACCTCCCATCACATATATTTGACCATTGAACACAGCCGCACACATTTTTGATCTCAAAACAGCGTTTATACTCAAGTTCAACACATACTAATGACATACCTCTTGTCGTTCATGGGACCTAAGGTTTCAAATTCTCCGGTTCTCGTGTTTAGCTTCTTGACGGCGTTCGTATGCTCCCGATTATGCAACCCACCAATAATGTAGATGTCCTAAGTAATACCCGATGGTTAGTAATAAAAATAAAAAATACAAAGAAAACCTTATTCAATTCTACAACTACATGATCGGAAACAGGCTGTGACAGAATTATCGAATCACATATTTGCCATTGTTTTTTGCATGGGTTGTAAACAGTCAACTCCCTTCTTTTCTGAAAAGCTGCATCTACAAATTAACCACTTTAAGCACTCACTTTAAGCATGTCTTAAATACCTGAACCGCCAATAATCATGATGAGGTCGCGAAAGACCCTATTCTCATGCCCAATGGTGAAACTTATGCTGTTCAACTCTGTTAGTGTCATGCTCGTTTCTCTTTGCTTGAATTGTTCGACCTATAAAGCAAAAATAATGTGGTCCAAATTATAAAAGTATACCTCCGCTTGAGAACCAAAACGAAGAAGACTGCAGAAATTCGGAATTTGTTTAAGACGTTTGGGATCATCATCAATCCAAAGTTTGGTTAGGTAGAACACTTCGTTTTCAGAATGTACGTTCAAATTCACGTCTCGTAGTATCTCGTTCACTTCATCAGCAGACAGCTGAAGCCAGTCAATGCACAGACTGTATGAGAAATTCGCAGCCAAATTGTAGAGCAAATAGTCAAATACCTGAAGAAGCCCATTATGCAAAAGATAATCAAAACATTTGACTGACCATCCTTGTGTGTCTTTCAACGCTATATTTCTTGCAGAGCTGCCACAGTCGGATAGAAGAATCAGGAGAAATTCGATCAACCAAAAAGTCAAAGATTTCATTGAGCAATCTAAAAGGTTTGAAGATTGAAAACATGACTTTAGCATGACATACTCTTCAAATTTGAGCGCTTTTGCTAATCTAATTAGTTGAAGAATGACCCACGACCCATTTTCTTCCAGAAGTTTGTCACCGTTTTTTTGGAATCCAACATTATAGCAATAATCGACGATTACGGGCAACTAAGAAAAATCAAATCACTACAAAAATTTTGATTAGAGAAATCACCAAAAGAGAAGAGACCGTGGTCTGAACCTTTTTTAATTCTCCACAAACCATTATCTCACAGCTGATTTTCCCTGGGAAAATCCACTTGTCCAAAATCACTAGAGAATGTACTTTGATTCTAAAAAGGACGAAATGAATTGTTTTAGAACAATCAGCCATAGAAAATACCTTTGTTTACCATCCTTTGACATGAGAATCCAATCTTTGGCTGGATAGTCGTCGTGTAATTTCAGCATAGCGAAATTTCTTTAAACAAAAAAGAGGAGATCAATGATCGCATTGATATTGAATGATAATTTCTGACTAGCTGCATTGGCGCGTTTTTAGATGCGCTATATTTTCATTATAACTACAATAAAAAGTTACTCGTCTTTGATGCACAATAAATGGCTAAACGTGATGCGCTGCATGTGGAAACAGAAACAGGAAATGGTATTTGTATGGTATTAATAGAGATTCAACACATTTCTTGGCCCAAGTGTGTTACATAAAGTCTTCTCAAAAATAGTTTTTTTTTTCGGTGGTATGTCTTTTAGAGTAAAAGCGGAACATCTTTAATTTCTGGCTTTTTTCATTATCAATCACCTTTTCTGAGTGCAAATTCGAGCTCAGCGGCCGTTTTCGGCTAAACTCTATTATACCAACTCGCCCAAAAAGTGGTTTTAGCGTATCATTTTGATGTTTCAGCACTTAAAACGTGCAGAAAACATGTTTTTAGGGCGCGATCGACACTTCGGCGAAAAATTTCTTTTTTAGTTTAAAATGACCAGAACCATGATACCCACCCTATAGTTCTTGATCATAAAATGCATGTAAAGGCTCTTTTTGTCCAGCTCTAGTGACCAAAATGGGAAACTCTTAAGGCCTGTGGACAACCATTATAAGATTGTACAGGGTGGTCCAAGAATGCATGACACTTTTAAACAGCTGTAATTTTTTTTTTGCAGACCAAAATTCCATTCTGTTTTTCTTTTATTCCAAAACAATTCAACAAAACACGATATCAAAGATAACAGTAATAATATAGGATAGCAGCTCTAATTTCTGACATCCGCATAGCTTTGTTCCACACTTCGTCCGTCCACCTCAATGCAACGCTCTAGTCGACGGACGTAAGAATTGATGAAACGACTGACCATTTCTCCCGGAAGATTCTCAAACTCATGGACAATTCGATCTCGCAATTCATTCAGGTCTGCTGGCTGAGCCCGGTAGATACGGCTATCGAGATATCCCCGACCGTAACGAGTGCGGAATCGACGTTGAACGATAGACAGACTTTCTTGTTTCGCATAGCTAACCATATCTAACCACACAAAGTGCTTTCTTCTGAGGCGTGAAACTCATTGTGCTGAAGGAATGCTAAAGTTAGAAATTGTACCATGCAACAAAAGCATAAAGGTGTCAGAAAATAATTTCATTCGACAATAACTAACAAAATGCGATAAAAGTATGTTTTCAACACTTTCGGATAACAGGGGGGACCAAGGCAAATTTTCAAAATTTGGTCGGAAATTTTTTTTATAATATAGCAAAGAAAACGGGAGCTCAAACTGAGTCGATCTACGCTTACAGAGTTTTGAAATTCGGTCTACAAAAAAGTTATGGCTGCTTAAAAGTGTCAGAAATTCTCGGACCACCCTGTAAAACCATAAAAGTAAAAGTTTCCCGTTATATCGAGTTTATCTTGACAAAAATATCAAAAGGGGCCGTTATATCGGGGGGCCGTTATATCGAGAGTTTACTGTATATGTTTTCTTAGTCGGGACCGACTATACGGGGCCGTTATATTTGGAGTGCCGTTATATCGGAGGGCCGTTATATCAAAGTTTGACTGTATTTAATTATCTTCTAAATATTCATTCAATTTTCAGATGCATAAGTGTGAGATATGTAATGAAACATATAGTAATTTTGAAACACTTGAAAAGCATAAAGGTCTCATTTTACAACAGCTTTGAAAGTTATGTCCATACAGTTTAGGCAAACACCAATGCCCTGTGTCACATACAATGATGCATTCGTCGACACCATTGGTCTAAGAGAAGAAATCAAAGAAAAGGATTCGTAGAAAAATAGGCTAAGTAAAAGCATATTGAGTAAAAAAACATTTTATTTGTTAAAAATTGATATTTCTCATACGGGGTGCTCTTCTGTGAGTTTTTTTTTATATTACAATTTTATTTCTTGTAAAAATAAATTTATTGTACAGTCAAACCTCGATATAACGAACCCCTGGGGACCATCGAAAATGTTCGTTATATCGAAGGTTTCGTTATATCGGGGGTCCGTTATGTCAAGATTTGACTGCGTAACAAACCCTTGAGGACCAGGCAAAATGTTCGTTATATCGAGGGTTTCGTTATATCGGGGGTTCGTTATATCGAGGTTTGACTGTATTGAAATTTTGCTTAAAAAAATTATAATTTTGAATGAATTTGCGTAAAATTTATAGGCGCCATAAAGATCGAAAAATAAGTGCCCTCCCTCTAATAAACTCTATTAAACGCCCGGGGCGCTTATTAGAGGAAATACGGTACTTGGGTTTTTCAGATATATTGACCATATAAGAAGCATAAAACATAATGAAGAGCTGTACAGGGAGGGACAAGTAAGGGGCCACTTTGTAAAAAAGGCTACTCAACCAAATTTTATTGGAAGAAGGGCATAGAATGTGTCGCCTTTGAACAAGGTCTCTTTTTGTGTATTAAACTTAATAAAGAAACATTAAGAGATGCAAATGAGAAGTTTATTGGTTGATTACAAAGATAGATACAGTGCTAATACAATGGCTAGTGCAACTACATTCACTGGACAACAGTAGAGAAACCATGTGTGAACAAAACCAGCAGTTTGAGTAACAACCACGCCAAAGCTGGTCTTTGCTTGTTGTAAGGGTAGCTTGGTCATCTCTAGTCATGAAAGTGGCTGCATAGACTCTGTTGCTCACACCTTTGGTCTTTTACTTGGCTATCACTCTTATGTTGTCCAAGGAATGAGGTGGCACTCTAATCTAAACAAGGTTGTTTTTTATACTTTTAAAAGACTTGAAGAAATAAAGAAGAAAGGGTTTGCTTGTTCCATGAAGTCCTGCTAAATTCTTCTAGTCAAGTGCTGCAGTAAAACGTGTTGTAGTGTGGTGGATTGTCCTTAAAGGCGGAATAGCTCTTAAGGTCCAATTCAAAGTTCAATAACCTGATCTTAGGAACCTAACAATTTACGTTCAAAATTCTTTTTAAAATTGCACTTTTTAAAAACCTTCACTAACTCGTCATTGCTCACTTTTTTGAAAGTAAAAGTATTGAAGATAATGCTGCTGAAAACTGGTGGTCTTTTATAAATAGCACGATAATAGCGTACAAAATCTTTTTTAAATATTTGAAAAACGCTTCCATCATCTGGCGTAGGATGCTTTCCTTTGAATATCCTTCCTCCACTTTTACATTTGTCAAGTTAAAGTCTATACCATTGTCCACTTGCTTTGCTTGAAAAGTTAAAATTCCTTTCATCTTATCAGTGGATTCAATATAGTTGTATTTAGCAGGTAGATAACATGCAATACCATAATAACCTATATCGTTGTTGTCATAATCCTGTTCGTCATATGAAAAGTGGGGAATAATTTCATTAATTTCATTAATGTAGTTTTTCACTTGAAACCATTCCATTCTACAGTTTTGCAGCTGCATCGTAATGATGTCTTTGTTTTCCATTTTATTTTTTATTTCATGAGCCACCCTTTTGTGTTTTTCTGTATAAGTCGCATTAGATTCTCGCTTCTTTGGCAATTTTTCTAGTTTCTCGAACTCTTCTATATTTATTTCCACGAAACCCAAATGAGAAAGAACTTTATGTAAGTCACGGTCAGTTCTTTTTAATTGTGTCACAAGTATCGGCGGCCAATAGCTATATTAATGTTTTTTCTTTTACATTTTTAAGCAAATATGCTTGCATATTTGAAATATTTTCTACTTCTAATGCTTTTATTTCTAAAAAGATGAAGTTAATGCACCTGTAGTTATACACTATTATAGGGATGGGAATTGGGGCATCTCTCAAAAAGCAAACCATGAGATGAATATAAAAATGAGGATCTATATCTATAACATTAAGAAATTCAGATCGAAGGGGGCCATCTAATTTATTTATTGAGCTTTCAATAATAGTATTTGGAAAATCATCATCGTATTTTAGAAATACAATCGAATCTTCTTGCATGCGAAATAACATCCAATCCGAAATATATGGTACGGAAGCTGACTGTGACACAAAATAGATCAATAGCAACAGCAATAAGTGTGTTGTGGTTAAACAAAACATCTAAATTTGTTTTGTAAAATTGTGCCACTACAAATGTATTCGTGCATGCAATTGAGGAAGAAAGGGAAAGGGACAAGTGAGGGGCCACTCTTTGAGGAGGGCCCACTCAGGAAGAGAGAAGATCTTGTTGTTATTTTTTATTAGATTCTAGTAATATTTTTAAGGAGGGGGTTTAGTTCAATAGAGTAGGACAACCACTTGGTTTGATGGAGGAGAAACACTTCAACTTGCAAAGGTTTCTTTCAAGACAAACAGAAACAGGAAAAATACATTTTAAGAGCCATAGCCAACTGTAGGTTCACCTTTTTAAAAAGGACTTTTTTCGCAAAATGGAACAAAGGAGTAAGCCTTAGGCTTAGGCCTAAGCCTTTCAAGTATATCAAATAAAGATTTAGAAAATATGTGTATACCGTACTTCCTCTAATAGCTCCCCCGGGGGAGTTATTTTTTGGATAACCCCTAGAGGGGGAGCTATTAGAGCGGGGGGAGTTATTTTTTAGTCTGCAAAATTTTCAAGAGAACCACGTCAGCCAAACAAATTTTATACACACAAAATAACATTTTCAAACAATTAAAACATGTGAAATTCTGAGTAAGGCCTACTCATTTCATCGATTTCATCAAACTGAAGAGATTCATCGCTCATATAGCCGTTTTCGTTGTCCTGCTCAGCGTTTACTTCTTCGCTCACAGCCACTTGTCGAACCAAAGAGCGCACTGCAGCCACTTCAAATAAATCGACGATTAAACTGAAAAATATCGACAAGAAAAAAACAAGCGGAACACTTTTCCAAACGCAACCTGATTTACCCACTAAATAAGGTATAATTACTAAGTCATTTTTTTACAAACTGAAAATTTTTGTATAAAAAGACTTTGCACAAAACAGGGGGGTGGGAAATTATTAGAGCGGAGGGAGTTAATGGAGCAGGGGGAGCTATTAAAGGAAATACGATAATTAAAGAAAGTAAGGATTTCGTGAAGAAGCACTGATAAAAATGTGCCGAACAGCCGTCCTTGTTTACAAGACTATTCAACCTACTAACCTACCCAACCAATCTTTTTTTTTATTGCTTGTTTACAAGACTATTCAACCTACTAACCTACCCAACCAATCTTTTTTTTTATTGCTTGTTTACAAGACTATTCAACCTACTAACCTACCCAACCAATCTTTTTTTTTATTGCTTGTTTACAAGACTATTCAACCTACTAACCTACCCAACCAATCTTTTTTTTATTGCTTGTTTACAAGACTATTCAACCTACTAACCTACCCAACCAATCTTTTTTTTTATTGCTTGTTTACAAGACTATTCAACCTACTAACCTACCCAACCAATCTTTTTTTTTATTGCTTGTTTACAAGAGGGGCCGTTATATCGGGG
>BBSZ01008265.1:0-17748 GCA_000981365.1 Subanguina moxae
AACTGGCACCCCTAATTCAAAAAATGTGTTTGTGGCATTGTGTTTTTGACCTATGTTTTGCTGGTGTCTTCTGGGCATGTTATATACCAAAACGTAGCCTAGAATCTAAGCTAAATTTTGGTATATAACATGCCCAAAAGACACCAGCAAAACATAGGTCAAAAACACAATGCCACAAACACATTTTTTTGAATTAGGGGTGCCAGTTTAACGAGGTTCGACTGTATTTAAATATTAAATTGGAATGTTCTATTCTTAAAACGAGTGGGTGGCGTGTTCTGTAAGTGATCCTTTATTTATTTTTATAAATTCTTATAAAATAGTGTTTTCACAGCTTTTAGACGATTTTCATTATTTTTCACTAGTTTTTTTTTTAAAGATTAGTTCACAAAGTTTTTTATTTTCATTTAGTACTCCTTTCTAAAGACAAATCTCTCCAAATTTCATCCCAATCTGCCACATACTATCAAAAACGTAATGACATTTGGTTTAATGAAGTCTTATTCTCTCAAATTCTTGCATGCCTTTATTGCAGAGCTCAGGACAGTAATCAAATTTCTAATCTTGTGCACCAACGAAAATGCCAATTCCTCAAATTCACAAGTCTTATTTCTAGCAGTCTTAAAACAAAGCTAGCCAAACTTTTTTCAGTGTCATAAAGTAAATTAAGTTATGCAAAAAAATGGTTGTAGACGTATTAGTCCAACTAAACAGTTATCTAAAGAGACAAAGAAGATAGGCAAGTTTCCCAGCCTTGCGCACAAAACGACCCCAGGAATCTCTTCTTCCGATCTAATCTTAATTTTTATGCATATAAAAACTGTTTGTTGCCATGTAGAACTATGAACCTAGGAGTATGAACGCACTATTTACAATCACGTTCCAGCTTTTATAAAAACATCTAAAAAGGATCAAAAAAGTTGTTTTTATGAGTAATTTTGAAAGAAAAATGTTCGGCTGGCTATTTTGTCGTCACATTTTCGCAAAATATAACTAATCTGGGTAATTTTGCTGGTTGGGTTGCTAGTCAACTGACTTGTTGTTTATGGACAAAGTCGGAAAACAAAGTCTTTCAAAGAAAATGCTCTTAACTTTATTCACAGACCTCTTCTCCATCTTTTTTCAACAATAGGGAATCAGTTAGTACCTCTTTGGAAGAAAGAAATCTACGGCTACACGATGAAAGACTTCTCATTTGCTTGGCAGACGATCTATTGAACGGACAAGGAAGCAAGGGCGGATTGATCGAACTCGAATTCTTCAGCCAACATTCTTGTCTTCAAGCTTTCATCCTTTTCCACGGCCAGCAAAAGGGCTTGTTCATCAAAATCGGACGGACGGTGTCGACCTTCTTCATCTTCCAAACTTGTGTCGCCAAACTTGAAGCGTTCGAACCACTTTTGGTCTTGCCTTTCACTGACTGTTCCTTCGCCAAAAACTTTGTTGAGTTATCGGGTTGACTCTGCTGCTGTCCACCCTTTTTTCAAATGGGAATAGAATTTAGTTGTTTTTTTTTCAGGGGTTTTTATCGCTTCCTACTAAAGAAAGCAGCGTGTGTTTGTTTCTTAGCAATCCACAAATAGATTAATTTATATGAGAAGTACTTCTGGTTTGTTTACTTATTCTCTATCCCTGATCCTGGAAAAAAATTGTATATTTTTTGTATTTAATCTGATGGAAACCAGCTTGTATAGTGGGAGTGTTTCAAGCAGGAAACTCGGTCACGCGACATTTGCTCCCTAACACTTGTGCTTCAAAAAATTTTAAAGCAGTTAGAGAGTAGCTAAACCACGTGGAAAGTAGGTAAACTATGTAGTAGGTAAGTAAACCATGTAGACTGTAGGTAAACCACCAGGTAAACCATCTGGTTTGCCAAACTAACATATGCCTTATTTAGAAAAACAAACGCTGGCCTACCCTATGCCTAACTTGCATGCCTAGGTGGTATGTCCAAATGTAGTCCCTGCGGTTTAAAATTCTCCTATGTATAATTTGAGGGGAGGGGTATAAAACAGTAGTACCTAGAAGTGTTTGTGCATTAAAAGCTTTGAAGGAAATGAGCTTGGAAATGAATAACAAGCTCTATAAATGAGCTTGAACCGACCTGTTTTTTGCCAAAACTGAATGTAGTAAAGCAATTTTTTAAAAGAAAAAACAACAAAAAGTACTGTCTGCCATATATTGTTTAATGGAGCTGAACAAAGTGGGTGATTGGCGTATGTATATGTCCTTGCCACTAATCTATTGTAAAGAGGAAAGAGGAACTACAAGCGCTCGACCCAAATACTTGATTAGGCATTCCACTCTTCACAAACATCCATTAGGCTGCTAGAGGGGAGTACAGTATTGAGTAATGCTGCTATACGGCAGTTGTCACCACACTATTCTCCAAAGAATTCTTTATGCTAATTTTTTGCAAGAAAGGATCCAAAACACTCCTGCTTGATAGTGTTTGTGTGCAACAAGTGGCTGTTTGGAACAAGCCAACCACTAACCACATTTTTTTGCACTCGAAAATTTGGCACGACTTAAGAATACACCAAGAGAACGCTGATAATGGCGTTTGTATTGTACTTTTAAAGGAGTGGAACAGTCAACCCTCGATAACTCAGCACCGCAAGGGACCGAAGTGGGACTGACGAGTTATCGAGGTCTCTTTCTCGATAAAATCGCTTCTTGCGACCTTCCTTGGGGTGCCGAGCTATAGAGGATGTCGGTTTTAAGGTGGGTTTACTGTACAAAGCCTACTTATGAGGTCGATGGGGGCGTGAAATGCAGATGCGTATAACATACCTGAGACATAAATAACTAGAGTAGAAGTTTTGGATGCATAAAGATAGCAGGCATACCAGAGCTTCTTTATGGGGTAAACTCCAATTATGTTCAAGATCTTCTCTTTACCTGAGTGGATCCTTTTTACAAAGTGGGGTATTTGTGTCCTTTCCTCTTCCTTAGCCTTAACCATTCATCTCAATAAAATTTAGTTGAATATAGAAAGTGGGTTTTTCAAATAAAATTAAATATAGACTCTAGTGGATTATACCACCCCCCGCATATCACTATATCTACTCAACCTTTGAGGTAACAGCAGTGCAGCAAGGCCTGGGTGGTTTAACTTTCTTAATTTCCATATTCTTTTTGTGATATCTTTCCAGACTTGGAACAACAATAACAGGAGCAGCAGGCGACTAGAGAGGCATCAGTTGCTGTTGCAAATTCCCAGCTCATAAAAGAGGAAAGGGAAGCGGCAGTGGTGGTAGCTGGAGAAGGCTTATAAAAACAAACTGTCAATTATCCCAGTGAATTATTGAAGACAATTTCGCCCTTGCTCCAATCAATTGCCTCCGGTGTTGTTCTAAGACAGACACTTGCGGGCCATTTGATGGACTTGGCTGTTGTTGGATTTATGGATGGGGTGCACAAATCAAATTGAAAGCCTTTGTCGGAAACAATGAAAGAGTGGGGGAAAACTTTTAACTCACTTTTTTGCTAATTAAACTACTATTTGTTGAAATACTTTGCAATTCGGTTCAATGGAGTGGGAAAAACAATTAAAGTATTTGCTAAGGAGAATATGGCACTGCGTTGATGACCCTCTTTAATTGAGGGATTAGTGTGGGGGATGAGCCTTTTTGTAGGGCACTCTCATAATCGATAGGTTTTTTTTTCTCAATAACTAGTGAGAAGAGGTAAAACAAGCGTTCTATTCTTTCTAATAGAACTACTTTCTCAAACAGAGCGGTCCTTTGACAGAAACCAAAAACATAACGAACTTTTTTTAACCTCAAAATGTTGATACATTTATGGATTCTGACTGGAAACTGGTCAATAGCTTTTTGTATCATTTCTTGAGCAATTCTCCCAGCAATTCGCCCCCATACGGGAACGACGGCGCCTCGACACCTCAGAGTTGAGATGCGCACACAAAGATACCTGAGACATAAATTACTCGAGAACAATCTCTGGATGTATAAAAATAGCATGCATGTCAGAGCTTGTAAGGGAAACTAGTTCAAGAACTTCTCTTTTCCTACAGAGTGGCTTTTCTTTACAAACTTTATCCCCACTGGAGGAAGTAGAAGTGCTTTTTCCTATAGAGACACAGAAGGACCTTCCAACATGTCCTCGGGACGAATATTAGGTCAAAATTTGGCTCGAGCAAAACCGAGACTTGTCTTGTCTCGTTTCAGTCTCTTACTTCACGACTCTTATAATTCTAATGACTGCCATCTTTTTTCAATTGATTCACCAATTTTATCCTTTAGCCTCTATTATCGGTATCACCAATAACCAAAGTTCAAGCAACCAATTTACATTCTTCACAGAAAATAGTTCCAAGCCAAAACACAAGTATTTTCTTTTCAATAAGAAATTATTTTGAAGTGTGGTCAACATCTTGAGCAGATTCTTGCTGCTAAGCTGCCACTTGAAGAGCCTTTCAAGGCAACCAATTTACTGGTCAATGCATAAAACAAAAACTTTAAAAGCAAAGCTATTGAATTTTCACACAAAAATAGTAATATTTCAGGGATCTAAGTGAAAACTATTTGACCACCTTGACAGATGACCAATTGCATGGCCCTAAAGGTATGGTCAACCTGCAGTTGGACAAAAACCAACTGACTTGTGTGGATAGTCATGTCATATCCACCTGGACTGACCTGGAGATACTCACACTTAATGGCAACAACCTCAACACTTTAGGAGAGCTAGAAGCTACGACCACTCTGAGAGTGTTGTGAGTCTTTTCAGACTCAAAAGTTTGCAAATTTGCAGCCTTTGAAATGGAAGAAATTAAGCCTGGTCTACAAATAGTCACGTATTCGTCTCGCATGTAAGTCTGTGCGCGCATCTCTAACTCTCAAGCCCCCTTTGCAACCTTTCTTATATGGTCAATATACCTAGAAAGCCCAAGTACTTTTGGGGGAAGGCAAGTTATGATACAGTAGTAGCAATTTACTAGAATCATAAGTGAAGGTATGCACAATTTTTTTAAACCGATTTATCTCGAAAAACATGAGATCTGAGACCTCATTTTGGCTGTAGAGCTGAAAGCTACAGCCAAACGCGACTGTTGTTGACGAAGCTTAACTAATAAATTGGTCAGCCTTTTTTGAGACGCTATTATTTCCCATATCTTTTACTTTAGAAGACTTGTGGACAACCCCTGGCACTGTGACTGCCGCCTGAAGTGGTTGAACAAACAAGAGCTGCGGTCGAAACACATACTGAACAATGTTAAATGCCACAGACCAGCCATGCTGCAGGGCCGATATGTGGAGAGCATCGATGTCCAGGTGGGTATATGAATCTAAAGGCAGAATTCCAACTGCTTTGATAGCTGTGGCATGACCTCAACTTGAAGGACTATGTCCAAAATTTTCTAACCTGCTTAACTTCCACAAATTTTCAGCAAATGAAATGTTCGGGCATAGAGAAGAGAGCAGCCAGTTCATGTCGAGTGGCCAGTGTGTGTCCATCTGTGTGTGCTTGCACTGAAACCACAGTAGATTGCCACGATCGAGGGCTGAAACACATTCCCGCCAACCTGCCACCCACTACCACAGAATTGTAATCAAAACTTTTTCAGTTATTTCCAATAAAAAAATACTCAATTCACAGAAGACTAGAAGGAAATCGTCTAACATTCATTCCCAACAATGCCTTTCAAAACCTGAGGAATCTTGTCCGACTGTATGCTTTTAGCAAAACCCCACATTATTTTGCCTGTCTTTTTTTCCAGAGATCTCAGCAAAAACATCATCCAGGATGTGGCGGAAAATGCATTTGCTGGACTGTCTTCGCTAAACACATTGTAAATACTTTTTCATCTCATATCGGGTGAGGCGAAAGTTTGTACGAAAATTTAAACCTTATTCTCGGTGTTCATGAAGCAATGGTTCGGAAGGCGATCAAACGATTCGAGGAGACAGGGAGCAATGCGGATTGAACCAGAAGCGGAAGACTCGCAACCGCTAACAATCGAGAAAAGTGAGCGACTCGTTCGACGCCGAGCTCTCTGGTCGCCATCGTCAAATCTTGTTCATGCAGGAGAAATGGTTCGATCTGAAGCAAACAAGGAACTCTCAGAATGACCCAATCCGTTCCAAGGATCCTCTTCCAGCAGAAGTTCGGATCGTTCAGCGTGCTCAGAAGCCGAAACAAGTGATGGTCTGGGCCGGAGTCACCTTAACCGGAAAGTCTCCTCTTGTTGTATTGCGGCCAAAGGTGGCTATTTTGATAATTTTTTTTTGCAATATGTACGTTATACACAGTTTAAAAGCTTTTTGTCTGGGAAAGAGTACATTTCATCATTAAAAATAAGATTTAACTTTTGCCTCACCCGATAGTACATAGAGAAATGTGACTGTATTTACGGTTTGACAACAAGATTTTACTTATAGGATGCTCTTTGCCAATAACCTGACAGACATGTAAGCTTATTGAAATCATTACCAAAATTTTAAGTCAGGGTAAGCCAATAAATAAAATTCTTGAGTTTTTAACGAGTTTTTATACCTACCCTCCAAGTGGTATACCTACCTTCCAAGTAGGTAAACCTACCCTTCAAGTAGGTAAACCTGTCCTTCAAGTAGTTCAAATGTCGCGGTGCAAGTGCGCAAGAGGTTTATTATTGGGTCACCCCGCAGATGTAACTTGCCAAAAAAAAAAGTTTTAGTTCATCAAATGTTTTTGCCCCTATGAAATCTCTGCAACTGCTCCTTTTGAACACCAACAAGTTGCAATGTCTGAGGAAAGACGTGTTCAAGGGACTGGAAAAACTAAACCTGCTCAGTTTGTACGACAACCAAATCAAGAGCATCCAAAACGGAACTTTTTATGATTTGCGATCTCTTCAAACACTTCATTTGGCTAGGAACCCTTTGATTTGTGACTGCAACTTGGTAATAGTCTTTTTTGTGCAAAAAGCTTGAATAATTTAGATTTCTTAGGAGTGGTTGGGAGAAATGCTGGCCGAAAGAGCAGTGGAAACGTCTGGTGCTCGTTGTCAGTCACCCAGAAGAATATCAAAAAGAAGGCTAAGCTCCATTCCTGCCAACAAGTTTAGATGCAAAGGTAAAAAACGGCTAACCTATGCTGGCCTACGCCTAACCTAAGGCTTAGTTGTATACCTAAGTGTATTACCTGGGGTCTGAAAGTTTTTTTTTTATCGTTTTTAGAGTATTTGAAATGCTTAGAAGGGTCTCAAACAGCAATGGTACCAAAGAAAAAAATGGTACTTATTCTAGGACAGCGCCTATAAAAATAAGTTTATCTTGTCAAAGTTCACCACCTCCCAAGTTCACCACCTCCCAAGTTCACCACCTCCTAGGCCTAAGGGTTTTTGTTTCAGGTTTTAAAACCCCTTTTCCTGTACTAATTAGAGTATTTTTAAGACAGTTTAACAAAAGTAAACTACCCTTTTTGATGCTATTGTATTATGCCCCCCCCCCCAAAAAAAAAAGTGGGGAATGAAAGTAAGGAAGAAAAAACATATAACTCTTTTAGGATCTGAGCAGTTTGTCACCAAACATGCTGGAGAGTGCTTTATAGACTACAACTGCCCTGCTCCCTGTTTCTGCTACCACACTACAGTTGATTGCAGGTAAGCTTATACCGGTAGGCGGCATAAAGCTTTTCAAATATGAGTGCCGCCGCAGCAGATTCTACAAAAACGTGCTGGTGATGACGGCGGCTCTTCTGATTATAATAGCAGCTTTCTAGCCCCAAACACTGTACTCTAATTTTGTTTTAGCGGCCGTAGTCTGACAGAAGTGCCAACAAATATCCCTCGTTTTGTCACCGAGCTCTTACTCAACAGAAATGAGATCGATGAGATCCCATTAAACACCAAATTTGATCAACTCACCAACTTGGAGAGAATGTAATCATCTGCGACTGGTCCGCCTGAATAAAATCAGCAATTTTAGAGATCTAAGCGACAACAAAATAGTCCAGATCGACGAGATGGCTTTTGATGGAATGTCATCGCTCAAAGAATTGTGGGACCTTACAACTGTGCCGGTTTCTACCAAATAAAATTAGTGTTTTAGAAATCTGACCAACAACAAATTGCGGCACTTTAGCTCCACAATGCTTGGTTCGAGTGCTCAAGGGCTGGAAACACTGTATGTTTAAAGCCAACCTAATGTTTCTGAAACTGCCTTACACTTAAATTATTCCGTTGATCCACAGCGCGTAACTTTTCAACTCAAAAACTTGCAAACTCGCAAATTTACGAGTTTCTCAAATTTTGAGTTAGGAAGTTATGAGTTGTTGGTCAGCCAATTGTTCCACACGGCTGCAGCTTCCTTCTAAGACCTAAAGCTTTGAAAAATTGAGAGATTTTTTGTGAAATGAATGCGAGCAAGATTAAGGAGAGATAGATGCATTACAGGCCTTTTTTACCATAGTCAGTGAGAGTTAAAAGGGCAAAAAAAACTCAGACTTCCGCGTAACATGACTCGCGAGTCATGTTACGCGGAAGTCTGAGTGGGCCTATACAATCTAAATACTTTTCAGCTTCTTGGCTGGCAACATCCTGCAATGTGCAACAGTTTCCACGTTTGGAGACTTTGCTCAACTTAGGCTTCTGTTAGTTTTCTTGTGGGGAATTATTTGGCCGGACAGATTGCGGTCCGGTCTCCAGCACTGATTTTTGTGGTTTTAAAGTCTTTCTAACAAGCTAAAACGATAAGAAGGCTATTTTCCGACCCTTTTAGTCATAGAAATCCAGTTTTTGGGAACTCGAAAAGTAATGGTATTTTTAGGTACTTTACTAAGGAAACTAAGCCATATAACTAGTGCTGGAGACCGAACCGGAATTCGTACGGATTCCGGTACCAGAATCCGGTTTTATCTCAAATATGATGTGATGCAAAGAAAAAATTTTCTCTAGCCCTTGCGGTCTCTTCTCAATAGGGTTGTCGAGTCGAGTCAAGTTCGAACTCGAAACTCGAAAATTTTCGAGTTTCGAGTTCCGAGTCGAGCGCTCGACTCGATAATTTCGAGCGCTCGACATCCCTACTTCTCAAACCCAGCACTTTGAATTAGTTTGGATAACTGTTCCAGAGTTGACTGGGGTAACTAACTACTAAGTAACTACCCCAGTCAACACTGGAACACTTACCCCAGTCAACTCTGGTTCCAAACTGTTCCAGAGTTGACTGGGATAACTGTTCCATAGTTGACTGGGATAACTGTTCCATAGTTGACTGGGGTAACTGTTCCAGAGTTGACTGGGATAACTGTTCCATAGTTGACTGGGAGTAACTGTTCCACAGTTGATTGGGAGAACTGTTCCATAGTTGACTGGGGTAACTGTTCCATAGTTGACTGGGATAACTGTTCCAGAGTTGACTGTAGGGTTGGCCTCCCTCTCGTAATATTGCTAGCGGGAGGGATTTTAGGCGAAATTTAAGGCTGGAGGGATGACGGGAGGGATTTTAGGCGAAATTTAAGGCGGGAGGGATGACGGGAGGGATTTTGGGCACTTTTTGGCCACGGGAGGGAGGGATGTGCGGGGGGGGAAGGACCGCAAGGGTTAGAGAAAATTTTTTCTTTGCATCATATCATATTTGAGAAAAAACCGGATTCTGCTGACCGGAATCCGTACGAATTCCGGTTCGGTCTCCAGCACTAGTTGTATGGCTTAGTTTCCTTAGTGCAGTACCTAAAAATACCATTACTTTTCGACTTCCCAAAAACTCTATTTCTATGACTAAAAGGGTCGGAAAATAGCTTTCTTGTGGGGAATTATTTGTTTTTACTAATACCGAGAGGTTTCAGAGACCTTTCCAACAATCAACTAAGATGTGTGACTGAGTCCACATTTGCAAACTTGAACAATCTTCACACACTGTAATCTAATTGTTATAAATGATCTATATATACTTTGGTACAGTCAAACCTGGATAAGCCGACATCCCTAAATTCAAAAAAATGTGAGAAAAACATGGTAAAAGAGCAAAAAAATTGCTCAAAGTCTTATCCGCAAAGGACCTGGCCAAAATGACCCGCTTTACCGTTTTTAGGGCATTGAAATAGGTTAGGGGGATGGTATATGTATTTTGTGGCATTTACATTTGGCGGGTGGTTGATGAAGGAAATACTTTAAGGAGGGGGGAGGTATTATAATCCATTAGAATCAATACTTCTTGCAGATTCATTAATGACAACAAATTAGCCTGCAACTGCCACCTCCAGGACTTTATACATTTTCTGAGAAAGACCAACTCAGTGAAAATTTTGGATAGTGCCACGTGTTTTGAGCCAACTCACCTGAGGAATCGATCGCTTATTTCTTTGGTTGACCATGAGCTGGTATGCAACGGTAAGATGGCTCTCATCAAGTTTGTACTAGAGCTTGCTTTTAAAACTGTATAACCTACCAGAATACATAAACTTGGTTACAGTAAAAGCTTTTGAGATAATAAGACTGAGACACAAAGCTAAAATGTTTAGATAGGAGGGAGAATGTCTGCGCAGAAAATGGCAACTATTGCCCATCTGGTTGTGTTTGTGCAAAAACAGTAGTTCGCTGCACTAATCGACAACTCAAGGAGTTTCCTTTGGGAATCCCTACAGACACCACAGAGTATGTTTTGACCTGTGCTCTGCTGATTAGATCCAATAGTCTTGTCAAACAAGGGACTATATAAGCTACTGATGGAACAATTTGTTTGATTTATTGCTTATAGCAAAATACTTCTTACAGGTCCCATTAGCGCTTAAATTTTGAGAGGGGGGGGGCATAATGCAGTAGAGTCGGAAATTTTTTGATGGTACGATCTGCCTCAAGTGTATTCTTTACTGAGACGTGACTGTAGTAGCTACATTACAATTTTTCAGGCTCTATTTGGACAACAACATGTATTTCCTATTTATTTAGCCTGTTTGCTTTTTTAACTTTAGGTTATTCAGGCTGATTTCGTTACCTATGGACCAACTGCGAAATCTCACAAATCTCGTAAAATTGTCTGTTTTTCTATTTCATTCACAAATTTTAAAGATAAGTCTTTTAGGGATCTGTCTCAGGTTTGTAGATGGATTTATAACCTTTCTTTCACTTGTCTTTACATCCATAAATTTAAGAATCAAATATCAGTAATCCAGAATGCTACCTTCTTGAATAATTTGGTGAGGATCTATTTTATGTAAAAGGTTTAAAAATCGAATATTTTGGTGTAATCGAAAGCTGAAAGCTCCTTAATTGTCCCTTCCTATACAGCCCTTCATCCTTTTAAAAATGGTCAAAACAATTTTGAGCCTTATATTAGAGAATCCCAATGGGTAATGCTCCAAATTCGGATATTGGCCGCAAGAGAGTAAGGCCTGGCCTTACTCTTACTCTAAGGCTGTATACAGCCCTGGCATTTAATAAGTTGAATTCATGTTTTTTAGAAACTCACAACTCTCATCCTGAGCTACAACAACTTGCAATGCTTGGAAGAGTCGGCTTTTTGGGGTCTTACAAATCTGAGGATCCTCTCTTTGCATGGAAATAAATTGTCCCGCCTGCCTGAAAGTAGCATCTTCTGCATTCCACAGTACTAAAAGACTTTTAAACATATTTCAGGTGCTTTTACCGATCTAATCAACATCACACATGTTGCATTAGGGAGCAATTCTCTCTACTGCGACTGCTATATGGCATGGTTCTCCAAATGGATCAAGGCCAGATTTGTGGAGCCGGGAATAGCGTATGTTGTAAAGAACCAACATTCATGAAAGGTAAAGAATTGCAGAAAGTGTGAATCACCACTCAGACTCAAGAACCAGCTCCTTCTCACAGCTACTAATCAACAGTTCAAGTAGTGCTTTTTTCTTCTTGTGTATTTGAAGCGCATCCGTTTTTAGATGCGACGAGCCAATTCCAGGAGAAGTGCTGGCTAAATGCAATGCATGTGAAGGCTCTCCCTGTGGCATTAATGGGACCTGTATACAAAAGCCTTCACTGACCTATGAATGCCAATGTCCAGGTCAATTCAGCCCAAAATTTGAGCAGAGACTAGCACATGCTGTTTTGTTTTCTAGTTGGTTACTATGGCTCAAACTGCCATCTACAAATTGATGCCTGTTATGGTGACCCCTGCCTCAACAATGCCACGTGCTCAGTTATACAGGCGGGACGATTCAAGTGCCAGTGTAAAGAGGGATTTACTGGAGAGAGGTGTGAAACAAACATAGACGACTGTGTGGGCAATAAGTGTGCCAATGGAGCTGCTTGTGTTGACCAGGTAAACACACTATCAGATCATCAATTCAATACATACATCCAACTTTCACCGTTTTTTGTCAAGGCTTAAGTTTACAGCTGCTTTATGTTATAAAAAGTACAGTATACCCTCGGTACCACGTTAATCTGGCACCCTCGATAATTTGGTGCTCCAAGGAAGGTCCCTAGAAGCGGTTATATCGAGAAATAAAATTCGACAACTTGGCACTCGCAGCCTTGGGGTGTCGGGTTATCAAGGGTTGACTATAGGAAGATTGGTAAAACTGATCCTCCATAAAACAGCATCTCGGTATGACGACATCCTCAATGCGACGGCACCTCAAACAACGGTTACAATAGCGTGCGGCTGTAGAGCATGGCTTTCAGTAATACTAGAGTGTGGCTGTGTGGCTTGCATTGTGACCCCCCTATGCAGCCACAGCCACACGCTATAGCCACAAGCTGCAGTCGCTATTGTGACCGTAGTTTTTATCCAGTCTCCACTCAAAGTTTCCATCTTTTGCTTATTTCAAGATAAATTCATATCACTGCAACTGCACACTCAATTTCATCGGGAAATACTGCGAGCAGAAACTCAGCTACTGTTCCAAATTGCTCAATCCATGCAAAAATGGAGCACAATGTATTGCCAGGGAAGACGGCAATGCCTACAGGTCAAATTGTCTCAATTTTCAAAGCCAACAAGTAATTCTTCAATAGCTCTAATTTTTAGTTGCAATTGTCAAGCAGGATTCAGTGGTCGAAACTGCTCCCAAAACATAGATGACTGCCAAAAACACGAGTGTAAGAACTCAGGAGTTTGTGTGGATGGAATAAATTCCTACACTTGTCGCTGTCCAATAGGCTTCTGGGGTGATCACTGTGAGAGGGTTGCCCCGGCTTCTTCGCTTGACTCTCCTATCAACAGGTATTCATTTTATAACATCAAATGTGGTGTCATATACAGAGTGAGTCACCCCAGCTACTTAAACACATAACCAAGCCTGAGGCTTAGTCGACAGCAGGCCAGAGTAGGTTAGCCGTAATTTTGCCCCCACCCACCGTTCCGAGATCCCGCTCACTCCCAACCTCCTGTCGTTAATATAAGCTTTATCATAAAAAAATGTTGAGTATTTGTAGGCTTCATCGAAACACTGATGAGGGCAGATGTTCAGCTGCCAATTGTGAGCATGTGAGTGGCTCTTGCCGGTCATTTGACAAATAAGTTTGGTGTTCAGGGTTTTTGCAAGTCCTCACCAGCAGACAGTGAAGATGAGGAAGAAGAGGGCAACAACAAATGCCAGTGCTTCCACGGCTTTGGGGGATTTGCTTGCCGCCAGCAGTTGAGTGTTGGGTTCCACAATTCAGACTCTTATTTAGCCATAAGTTTACCATGGAAAACTACACCCAGAGGCAATTTGACAATGACTTTGAGAACTACAAAAAGGTTGTTTTCCATAAGCAGTCTTTTTTGATGTGTTTTAAGCTTAAAACTCTTAGAAGCGGGGTCATTGCCTACTACGGAGACAACAGCTACATAGCCTTGGAGCTGTATGATGGCAGAGTCAAAGCAACTTTTTATGTCGGCAATTACCCTTCTAGTCACATGTACAGCTATGCCACAGGTGGGGCAATTTTTGGTCACTATTATCACGCTTTTTCTGCGGTTGGTGAAAAAATTTTCGTTGCAGTAAACGACGGACTGCCTCACAAACTGCAGACCATAATTGAGGGCAAGAAACTGACCTTGATTGTGGACCAAGGAAGGCCGCAGAGCGTAGTCAACTCTGGCAAAATTGACTCGTTTGAAGTCAAGACCAAACAGAAACTCTATTTAGGGGGTTTGCCTAAGGCCGTCGCTCAAAAAGCACTATCTGGTAAAGTTAGTAAGCAAGCAGTGACACAATTTCAACAAAAAGTTTCAGGATTTCATCTAAAACAAGCTCAAAGTCTTCAAGGTAAGAAAAAGAAGAACAAATTGGAAGCTATTAGGATATACCATCCACCCCCAAGTAGCTACAAGGCTATAGCCTAATAGCGCCAAAAATTGACAAAGGTAGAAATCTAAAGGCGTGCCAGAGATTTGGCATTTCCCACAAAAAACCGAATTGTTGACAGAGCAATCAAAAAAGAGATCCAGGCCGCATTGCGACTAGAAGACACTTTTGATTTTAATCATTTTTTAGGCTGTATTTCCCTGATCTACCTCAACAATGAGCTCAAAGCCCTCAACGAAGAAAGGGTAATAGAAGAGCATGACACTTTGGTTGGTTGTGCTCCAGCTGTAAACCTGTGTTTGAGGGTGGATTGTGCTCATGGCAAGTGCCACCTCA
Source organism: Subanguina moxae (assembly GCA_000981365.1). Taxonomy (NCBI): domain Eukaryota; kingdom Metazoa; phylum Nematoda; class Chromadorea; order Rhabditida; family Anguinidae; genus Subanguina; species Subanguina moxae. Next base: position 14,551 of record BBSZ01008265.1, read on the forward strand.
ACTCTTCTATGACCGACGGCTTCCACTGCGCATGCGATGTTGGTTTCATGGGACCTAGATGTGAAATAAGTTGGTCTTTCAACCACTTTTTCAAACATTTCATCCCTACTTAAGGGAATGTTCAATGCATCAAACAAAAGATCCGAGAGTACCACCAGGAGGGCGAGTGCAGATCTGTGGAGAAGATCAAAAGCGCTAGGTGTCTAGGCTATTGCGGACCACAATCCCGCAATTCCACAGAGGACTGTTGCACAGCTGTAAGGGCCAAAAGAAGGCGTGTTAAGATGACTTGTCGGAATGGAGAAACCAAAACCTCATATGTGAATATTGTCAGGAAATGTGCCTGTAAAAATGACTGCTTTTCTTCTGTATCCTCCATTTCTGTCTTTTGAAAAAGACACGTATTTTTATAGTATTCCTCAGCCACCACCTTTCTGCCACTGCGTGAAATTCAGATCCTTGCGCTTATTTCTAACCTTCCAATTCCCTGCGATCAACAAATCAAAGGGACTTGGAGGTTCAGGGTTGAAACACGGATGTAGACACATACCTGAGACATAAATAATCCGAAAGCGACTGTGATGCAATTACGCATACAAGAGTTTTTATGCGCAATAGGTCCCATTTAACAGAACCATGTCTGGATAAAACTTTTAAATGTCAGAAGGGTATTCAGGCACCAACCAAACTTGTTTTACCTTGGCCTCACCAATATAATATTTTAAAATACGTTCTTTGGGGCGGGGCGGGGTGTAACAGGAGTGACTGGGGGAGGGGGCAATATACGGTACAGTATTGTACCGTCTTTTCTATTCTTCCTCACGTATGGGGTACAATTCTATCGAATGGATCGAAAGACTGAATCAAATATTTTCATCTCTTTCTTTGAGCAACTGTAGTTCAGCTAAACAATAGATTGTAATAAAATAATTTTCTAGGTTCCACTACTCAGAAGCGAGAGAAATCACATCCCGCGGGAATTTTCTGAGCTTTGTTTCATTTTGAGAGCAAAATTGACTGATGAGTTTCACATGCGAAATAGTGAAACCCAGTAGTCAATATTGCTCTGAGAATAGAAATTGACTCTCAAAAGCTCTGGCAGCCTATGCTCTTCTCCCTCATGGACCTTTGATAGACATTTTTTGTGGTAGTGAAACCCGGAGAACTGTTTTCAGTTCATTATATAAGATGACCAGGTTTTTGCCCAATCGACGTAAAAAACCGTAAGACTTTCGAAATAAAGTGGTTGATACTTTGTATCTTGTGAAACGTGAAACTTTGTATGTATATATTTGTCACGTATACTATTCGTTGAGGGCTCAAATGGTCATCTTCCGTCAAATTGCCGTATTTATCCTATTAAGCGGGCGCTCCCTAATAAGTCAGCAACTTTTAATGAGTGACCGCCTATGATTTTCGAATTTTGGATTCGACTTCTCAAACCGTTTGTACCGCTGACTGAAAACTTGCGCGTGTATTCTATGTCCTCGTCGTAGTTTTGAAGGCGATTCACAGAGCTGATGGCACCATCCTGGTGAAGTTGCAGCTCTTCCTCCGCGCTTGAGTCGTTTGAAATCGATCTCATTGTGTTATTGTAAAATATTTGAGTTATGATGCTAGAAAAGATCGAAAATTAATCAAATACCCTCTAATTAGCGAGCACCCTCTAATAAGCGGGCCCCCTAGCGAAAAAAAAATTGTGGCTGCACGCTCGACAAAAATAAATTTTTAGAAAAACAAATTGGAACAGTTTTATAGAGCTAAACCATAATTTGACGGGAAAAACCCCTGCAGCCATTGTTTAGTACTGCAATTGTAATAAATCATTAACAAAATATTGTTTATACAAAACATTTTCAAATCTTTTCTTTATCGTATAAAATTATAGTCTTGCACATATTTTCATAATTTCTGTCGTAGTTGCAGATATTGCATTTACACTAGATATTTTATTGGGCGCTGTCTTCACAGAAGACCCTTTGCAAATAGATGCAAAACATTTTCTGGCAGATTTTGGAAGAAATCGTTTGCAACCTTTCCTTATAGTTTCATTCATAATCAAATATACGAGAGGTGGTATTCCATGTACGAGGAACCAAATAAATTGTGCAACATTAATTAGAAAAATGCTAAGCTAAACAACAAATTTAGTATAGGATAAGTTGCAAACATACAGTCAGTTTTTTTTCTTCAGCATTTCTTGATTATAGATATTTTGGCCCTATTAAAGAATCCGTTCCATTTTTCCTTTAAAATTTTCAGAAATTGTTTTTTTACCAAAATTGGACTTTTGCTTAGCTCCCCAAGGTAAACAACCTTATATTAGGAAATTCTACTATTTTTTGGTTACTGGAGCTGGGCAAAAAGAGTCTTTAGATGCATTTATGGTCAAGAGTCAGTCACCTATGTTTAATGGTTTACGGCTAATGTTTATATGATTGTTTACCTTGGTCTCCCCTCAAAAAATTACGACTTGTGTCTATAATTGCAAAAATAATCAAATTTACCTGCACATAACCCAAATAGACATACAACAAGCATCCCACAAAGTGCATTGCACCGATCAAAATGATTTGTGCGAAAAGCTAAATATAAAATTATGTCGGAAAAATAATTTTTATGGTTAAATTTTTTACAATTTGCGTTGTCACTTTCCTGAGAGTCGACCGGAAAAAGTAGGTCAAAAATGCAATGCCAAAAACACGATTTTGAATTAGGTGGGCGTTTATTAGAGCAGGGCTTATTGGCCGGGGAGGGGAGGCGCTTATTAGACGAAGTACGGTATTTATGCTTATAACTTTGAAAAACTCACTTACGTTTTTTTGTTTAACAAGTATCACTTTTTGATCACTCCCACCCATTCTTTTTTTTTTTGTAATAAAAAGAACCAAAAATATTAGGTAAACTGAGGGAATCAGTATAGCTATTGAGCAGTCGTGTACTGTGTGGATATAGTTGGTATACTAAAACTGGTATATGGTACAGTCGAACCTCGTTAAACTGGCACCCCTAATTCAAAAAAATGTGTTTGTGGCATTGTGTTTTTGACCTATGTTTTGCTGGTGTCTTCTGGGCATGTTATACAGTAAACTCTCGATATAACGGCCCCCCGATATAACGGCCCCCCCGATATAACGGCCCCTTTGGCTTTGTTTGGTTGGCCCACTAATAAAAAACGTCACCCAACCCCCCCGATAT
>BBSZ01008268.1:0-42228 GCA_000981365.1 Subanguina moxae
ATATAATCTATTTAAACCAAAAAAGAGGCAAATTTGTGTGCGTCTTTCCCAGTGTTACGAGTTTCACTGCTACTGCTGCATCTATGCCCCATTTTCCAATAATTGTGTAGAGATGGAAAGTGCCTAACGCATGACCACAATTCTTGCCTTTGGCCCCAAATCCATGGATTTGACTGCTTGGGCGGCAGTCAGCGAGAACTAGGTCTGATGCACTCAGTCTATGCCCAGAGAAACAGCATTAAGAAATGTGAGATAGCGGGGCAACTCTTGGCATCATTTTCTTTTACTTCATCCTACAAATATTTTTTTGTGAGGCGTCATTACTGGCCGCCTCGCACACATGTTTTACAGTAGCATCCACATTGCGCAATTTATTCGAAAATTTGGCGCTGATAACGAATATGCCCCCATAAAAAAATTCAAACTCTTTCAAAAAGAGGTTTTAACCATTTCTAAGCAATTCTTATACGCTAAAAACGACCAAAAAAACTATTTTCAGCACTTTCTAACCGCAGAAAGGCGGTTTTTGAAAAATTAAAAATTTCCATATTTTGCCAGCGTAGGTTAACCATTAAACACTAAACATATGTGAAAGAGGGCATACGCTTAACCTCGACAAATCGATACTTAGGTATACAACTAATCCTAAGGCTAAGTTGTATCGTAGGTTTTATCGCTGTTAGCGTGTAAGAACTGCTTGGTAATAGTTAAAACCTTTTTTGAAAAAAAAATTTGAAAAAAGTTTTAGAGAGAGGGGGCAATTCGATTCTATTCCACAACGGAGGGTTTTCTTGCCTTGATCTCACCGGTTATTTTAGCTTTTTCTCAGCATTTCTAATACGCTAAATACGATAGAAAAGCTCTTTTCAACCTCTTTTCTTCTTAAAAAGTAGGTTTTTGGGAAGTCGACAATTTCTATATTTTGTCTTGGGGACCAAGGTAAACAACACAAATAGAAGGTAAAGTAAATAGCTGTGAAACTACTAAACCTAGATGAAACAGGATATACACCAAATCTCGGCTAACTTACGATGGCCTACCCTAAGCCTAAAGTTTAGTGGTATGCCTAAGTGCAGTTCCGAGGGTCTAAAACTACCAAAATACCACTATAAAATTGTTTACCTTGGTTCTCCAAGGCAAAATATAGAAATTGTCGACTTACTAAAAGCCAACTTTTTATGACGCAAAGAGGTAGTAATTAGCTTTTTTTATCCATTTTTAACGTATTAGGAATACTTAGGAACGGCTTAAACAACAGGGGGTGATAAAGGCAAAAGTTGTGGGATAAGGCCGCATATTCGTTGCTAGGGTCGAAAGTTTTTATTTTCCAAGAATATATAATATTTGGTTTGAGTTGTTGGAAAATGGAATATTAGTTGGGAAAGGGTAACGAAGATATGTTATTTATGAAAAAAAAAATTTATTTTCCTTCAATTATTTGACGTGTTGAATAGCCAGCTAATTTGCTCGTGAGGTATGTGAGGTGGCAAAAAACACAGGAAATGGTTTTAGCTTAATGTTAAAGTAAAGAGTTTGAGTTCTTTGGTTTCTAATGCGAAAACCTATTATTGGTATAAAAATATATGCGCTGGACTTTTATCATGTTTAAGCCATAATTTTGACTTTTTTTCAAGTTAGGCTCAAATTGAAATCGTCCGACAAATTAATCATTTATCCCGTCAAATTCTGTCTCGTCAAATCATTTACCTAGTCAACGTTTTTACTTGTATATGATTTTTTTTCTTTCTTTAGCACCATAAGTTTCTGAAAAAGAATGACTGGCTACTATTTCTCAAAAACTAAAAGGTCTATAAATAAAGGCTATAGATTTAGTTCCTCAATAAATGTATCTACTATTTTGGCCTTCGGTCGTGGCATTAATCAACACGAAAACTATTTGGATACTATTATCCTTCGACAAAATAACAGTCTGTTTTCAGTAAAAAGTGTCTACTCAGAATTAAGGAAGTAGGAATAAGATGAGGAATAAATTATGGAAATTATTTGTGAACAATTCAACACCTCTACGTAAAATGACGTCATCGACATAAATAGGAGGATCAACATTTAATTATAGGCGCTCTAAATCTCTGCCAACCTTCTTTTTCGACCTCTCTTCATTCTTGGTTCTAAAGAAGCTCTGGTATCGCAATTTAGTGGAGGAGAAAATATTTGTGCTTTTTTGCTAAAAACAATTACAGTCAAACCTCGACATAACGGACTCCCGATATAACGAACATTCTAGCTGGTCCTCCAGGATTGACTCAGGTTTGACTGTATACAAAAAACATTAGCCAAAAATTGGAAAAGAACAAATTTTGGAAGGTTTTTCCATTTTTTTTTTATCTATACTTTACGAGCAGAGAAAAGTTTACACTCACTTATTTAAGTTTTAATTATTTAAACGTTTGTTTCTCAGGTCTATCCATGCTAAATTCATTTTGAGCTTTATTAGTTATTAGTTATTTATTAGTGAGTACATCTTACTCAAAACTTATAATTTCTATATTATTTCCTTAGTAAAAACACCCACTTTGCCGAGCTTTTTTCTTCTAAGATACCCCCTAAATTTGCCAGGTAACCAAATCTAAAGCAAAATTTATAAAAATAGGCTCTATTACCGAGATATGACCAAAAGGTGAGGTACTGTAATTTTGCACTTACTTACATCCATATCTCGGTGATCAAGTAACTTTTTGAAATTATGCTTTCACATTCAGTCTTCTGAGAAAATTTTTGACAAAGAGAATGCCTCTGAATAAAAATGCTTGGAAAATTTGGGTAACTTGCAAAAAAATATATAGAACGTTGTGTGTATCTTTTCTATATTGCGATTCTTGTGAAAATGTCACCTAATTCTGCATAATTTTGTTTACCTTTTAAAATGATTTGAACGCTATCTTATGTCCCTGCGATGTGACTTTACAGTAAGGTATAACTTACTGTCACCTCTTTTCAAAAGGTGGGAAAAAAGAAAAAGTGAACGACAATAGAAAATAATTACTTTTTCTTCTTTTGCCTGTCTATCCCACGTTTAAAAAAGATATTACAGTAGATTACACCTTTTTAGAAAGCTGAATATCACATTGCTATTAAGTAGAATTGGGGGGATTAACAGCAGTTAAGGAACACAAAATTAAGACCAATTTTTTAGTTTGAAAAGAGTATTGTTAAACAAATGCCATTTGCAGGTGCTGTGATTTTACCTTGCTCTAGTCCTATTTAGACTGATCTCCTCTCGATCACCTAGTCAAACTTTCTTTATAACTCAACCTATTGAAATCTAGCGTGCAAAATGGACAAAAGTGATATGCAGCGAAGTGTCGACTCACTCCGACACCAACTCAACATTCAAAGGATTCCTATCTCACAGTCTGGTGGAGAGTAAGTCTTTCTTTATAGTGGCCATTATCCAAAATGTTGGCAAATTTTATAATTTTTATTAAATGAAACCGCCAAATTTTAGGATGAAGCGCTTCATTGAAGGCCAACAAGAGAATGACCCTCTGGTGAACCCGGTGGACAAACGCGTCAACCCCTGGGCAGAAAAGTCCAAATGCGAAATCTTATAATTTTTTATTATCTAATTAACACTCTCTATTTCTCTGCCCTTCTCTACTTTATCTAAATACGCCAGCAAACACCATATGATTCTCAACAAAGCAGTGTCTCAACTTAATAAATAGCTTTAATTTCATTAGCTAAACTAAAAAAATAATTTGAGCACATAAACATTATTATTTGTTGCTCTTTAATATTTTGCCTTTTCATTGGATCATCCATATGCTCTTCAGATCGCGGTTGACTAATTTTAACTTATTTTTTATTTCAAGCGCTTCATCCCAGATTTTCATCCAACATGTTACGTACCAAAAGAAAGCTCAGGAGTTATTTTTTTGTGGAGATGTTTACAGTAGACGTACCTCGAAGGGTTGTTAGAATCGGATAGCTGAGTGTCTGAGCTATGCTTTGGTATATAACATGTTATAAAAAAAGGGTCGGATGAAGTATTTGAAAAGACAAAAGAAGCGGAAAGAAACCTCGACCGACGACTATGAACATAGTGTAAGCTTTTAAAAAAACTGTTGGAATAATGAATAATGTTGTGTTTAATGATATCCCTCTTCACCCTTGTCAAATACCAACGGCTCTAAAAAAACTTTCCTGTAAATTTATCTAATTCTCTTTTTGTTTTCAATAAAAACAACAATCTCTTTTTGGTTTTCTGGACAAGCTAAAACTGTAACCTCTCGTACGTCGTTGTGGCTATTGTAATTTTTTGAAGTCAACATTTAAAAATAAATTTTGTTTTAAATGTATGAGAGTGGGAACTTGATTAAACATAATGCGGTATTTACTAGAGTTGCGACAATAGCCACCTATTTATTTTTCGGCTGTGTTGCAGAACGTGGCCGAAACTCGGCTATTTACCACAAATTATTACATGCATGTGACAAGGGTCTAGACTTCAAAGTTGTCTAATTGCCATGGCAAAAAATAATTAACAAAAAAAGTGATTTAAAAAAAAATTCCATTCACTTCAAGCAAACTTTACTGCACCAATAAAACAGTTTTAAACACAGCCAAACATGAACACAACCCAATCAATATCCCTCAATAACAATTCGTAACCTTTTTAGTGGCTTTACGATTATAGAGGTGAGTAAATAGCCGGCTATTTAGCTACCTATATAGTCATCCAGTGACTCTAGTATATACTTACTTTATGACTTGCACTTTTAAATAAAATGTCCACTTCTTAAATTAGTACTAAGTAAATATCGTGAGAAGGAGCACAGTCAAACTGCCATTACAATGCCTCCTGAGGTTAACTTGGATGTTTTGAAGTAAAATGAAAGTAAAAAAATGTCATATTGCCAATGCTTAAGTAATTCACCAATTCTCTTTTTGAAAAAATTGAAAAAAAATCTTCTTCAAAGAGCTTTTGTATTCGGTCATTGTCGAATTTCACACAAAGGCCTTCACGAGCACCTTTCACACTAAACATGCCATTTTTGAAGTTTTCACACCCATTAAAAGCCGTTTTGAGACTACTCAAAATGCAGCCCAGCGTCGCATGTTGAGTGGTTATGAGACCATAGGTTGAAATAATTTATATAGTCAAAAACACAATGTCAACATAATGATTAGTAAAAGTTTGATCCTCGCGCCTAAACAATCAACAGCCCTTTCCACCCAATCCTAATAACTAGAAAGCGGATTTATATGGACGGAAAAATGTAAAATATGGCCAAAATGGCAAAATATGGAAGTTTCCATAAAATATGGAAAATATGGAATTTTTTTTTCGCGCTTTTTAATCAGAAACCGCCACAAAGCGTGTTTTTATATCGTATTTAAGCCAAAAAAAGTCTTAGAAAAAATATGGAAATTCATATAAATCCGCTCTCTACTAATAACAAAAATATATATTTATAAATTATTAGTAGTTTCATTTTCTAAAAGCCAGTCATCTTCCAGCTCCACTTGCCTTTCAAGCTTTCAACTTCTGATCAATCTCATTGTCTTAAAAGGGAAAACAAAATTAAGATAAATCATTGACTGGTTTCTCTGCATCGTCATCCACTATGAACTCGTTTAATCCATACATAAAAGCTGCGGGCAAATAAATGCGCTCTTCCACTATAAGAATAGAGAAATTATCCATCTCTGATTTATTTTCCTTTCTACCGAGATCAAAAAATTTATTCCTATAACTCTGATGATTCTCTCTCATCAACTGATTGATTTAAACAGGCAAAAGCTTGATCATTTGTGTTTTAATAGTAAAGTCTCTTTTTATGTTCGCATATCAAACAAGTTGTTAACGTTTAGTTTAACACTTAGTTCAAAGTCAAATTTTCTGATGATTTGTTCACTAAATTTTATAATGATTATTCAAGACTAGGGTCTTCTAGTGTTTTTAAAAGTATTTAAAGAGCTAGTTAGATTTTTAATCAATCGTCTTAAGCGTGGGTTTGGCAATATATTTATTCAAATAAAGCAAAAAGCTGAAATCCAGAATTTGTTGATGATTTGTTCACGGTAGAGGAAGCTAGACTATAATTCTCAGATATCATCCCTGTAAAGTAAACAACCCAAACATATAAGTTTTTCCAAGATAATTTACTGTAAAATGGCTACACCATCGTCTAACTAACCCAATTTGCTCGGCTGCTGAGCTATTTTTTTTCTTACTTAGTCGCTTCACTTTTTTGAGAAACCGGTGTCAGTTTCTCAACATTCAAATGTCAATTTTTAGTTTACGGTCGAACTTCGATAACCCCTAGGCAATTTTTTGCCCTAGAAACATCAATATCAAACAAAAGATGTCTAAAATTGAAGAAAAAAAGTGGTTGGACCCAGTGCGGGGGTCCAACCTTTTAGGGTGACGGTTTATCCAAGTTCGACTGTACTAAGATGTTCCTGTCATGGTTTTTGCAGAAATTTTCGTGATGAAGCATTATAACGTGCGATTTTTCCATTTTTTCGTTTTTTTTAAGTCTAATATTTTTCGCTATGCTCCACAAAAGCGGAATTAAAGACTTCTTAACTTGTAAAATGTAAAAAATTCAACCCTCTATTCCCAAAAATAAAAAAGGTATAATTAAGGTCAAAAAAACTCAGCTAGGCCTATTTTTTTCTAATATAATTGAGGAGTTGAGCTAATAATATGGGTCACATATACCTTTTAGAAAAGCTCTTTTTTCTCCTCTTTTTATCTATCCTCTATTTATGTAGCATGGAAAGGAGAAGAGAATGACTTTTCTACCCTCCCGCCAGCAGCAAGCTACAGGAGTCGCCGCTGACTACTTGAGTGAGTTGATCGTTGCCCCTTGTATGGGTTTTCCTACGCACAAAAATTAAGCAGTGAAGGGGTATTATTTTGCGTCGTCAGAGACATGGTTGTTGACGGAACGTTTATTATTATTTTGAGCAGTGTGGTTCAATAAATGGATGCAAGGAAGGGGCATGGGATTTGTCGCTTGCCTTTCCAATCCAGAAATTTTTCTTATTTCTTCTTTTTACACAACAATTGTGTCGACGAAACCCGTCAGACCACAAATCCATTTCATCCAATTTTATTTATCTCGATCCTGTATGTGAGATTGAGTTTGCAAGGAGGTAGGGAATTGTGTTGAAGTATTTTGGAAATGTGTTTGTTGAAACTTTATTTATTGCTTTCGTCATTTTTGTACTATCGTCTTATATGAAGCCCAAATTGAAAGTACTCATCAAAAATGTGTGTTACAGTGTCAAACTTGTTTTAATTTGTTTGTTTCAACTGTTTCTAGTGATTATTTTTAAATTTTGGTCAGCGTGGTGCACTGTCTGTGTATAGGCATAGGCTTAAGTTTGCTGACCCTGGTCTGTAAGTCTTGCTAAAGTAGTGAGCACTTTTTTGTGAATGTAGACGCCGTATTCTCTGCAAAGCTTTTGCCAGCTGTCTGCCGGCCCTCCCCGTCCTACATATTCCAGACGGGATGATGATGGTTGAAAGTCGTAGCCGATACTGGAAATTGCACAAATTTTAATGCGAGAGAGACTTTTCCTCTGTATATCAATATACTCTTTGTCAGTTTGCTTTGAAAATGCAAATTATATAAAAAAGTTGACGGTAGATACCAGTTTGAGACATTTCATATTGTAGGTAATCAATGCCAAATATTTGGGAATACTTTTTTAATGTACATTTCTTTGCTATCTTATTCCTCATCAGTCAGTGTTTGGCCATTGGTCAGAAGAAGGACTTGTTTAATGATTTAAGCAATGAGGACTACAGTGAATCATTAGAATCTATGGTGAAATCCTTTCCCGTCTTTGCCACCTCAACCAAATTTATTTAGGTCAAGCCTGATGGAGTAGACAATGAGGCCATCCAACAGCTTATAGACAAATTTCTCAACAAAGGCACTTTGGAAGAAACAAAAGAAGAGAAAGTGAACAAGGAAGCACGCCAACTCATCAATTCATCCACCTATTGGAGCGTTGAAAATTTAGCGGTTGGCTACTTGTTACGAGTTTTTACTCAAATCTTTTGTTTGTTAGCCAAAATACTCGATTAATGATGTGGAAAAAGCCCAGAGCTGGCTCAACGGCTACACTGCAGAGCTGCAGAAGGTGCTACACCAAGTGGCAGTGTCTGGTTGGAACTACTTCACCTCTGCCTCTCCCATCACCAAACAATATTTGGAGGAGGCTGAGGAGGTGTGTTAATGATATTTTGGATTTTTTGGAATATTTATGTGTAAGAAGATATTTAAACTAGTTGGACTCCACTTAAGTTTTTCATGTAAATAAAAAAAAAACTGGGCTGGATGTTAGCTTGGCTGGACTGGGTCTCAACTTAGCTTAGCTGGGTGTTAGCTGGGCTGAGTTTCAGCTTGGCTAGACCATAAAAAGCAAAAAAATATTATTTTACTTTTGGAGAATTAACGGCTGTACACCATAATTTGCGCAAAAATTTGTTACGAGGAACATTTGTTACGCAGTCACTTTGTTACGCCACAACAATTTGCATGTATTCATTTACAGTACTCATCTTTGAAAGAATTTTTTCATTCTGAGGCACTGAAGTAGGGCAAAAATACCTCAGGAATTCAAAGAGACTGAAAGAAATAAAATTGAAAGCATAGGCAGACATCGGCAGAAAAAATACCTTTCAATCAACAACTTTTACAACTTTGTCTTTATTTACAGGTTGCTCGAGCATTCTTGAAAGCTTCGGCCCAGCAAGGACGGCAATTCTCCATCAATTCTGACCAATCTAATCCCGCTTCTCTGAATTCTTTGCTCCAATTGGTCACCAAAGAAGGCATGAACGCTTTGGACGCGGCTGAATTGGAGAAATATAACAATGTTCTGGCCAGAATAAATCAACTTTTTACCACCGCTCCACTGTGTGAGCTAGGTTCTAAGGAGGGCACAGCTTGTTTATCGAAGTCTGTTTCGATTACTTTGTGCAAATAATTGCTTTTCTTAATTCTAGATTTGGTGATCTACATTCTCTCCTGCAGAACAGCCAAAATGCCAAGGATACTCTTAATTGGTGGAAGAGTTGGAGAATGGCAGCTGGTCCCAATCTGACAGATGCTTATGCTGAATTGATCGAAAGCACCAACAAAGGCTATTTCAAATGCAGTCTTTCTTGAATTAACATAAACATTCTTTTACAGCAGCCAAACTTAATGGACTTGCGGATGGGGGAGCCATGTGGAGAAGCGTCTTTGAACTGCCTGACCAAAACGGCCAGCCTCAAGTGGATATTCAAGGCCAGATGGAGCAGGTCTACCAGCAAATACTACCTTTTTACAAACAAGTTTGTGCATAATTTTTAAGCGAGAAATAATGCAGAATAAGACCACTACAAAATTCATACGTTTGATTGGATGGTGTAATGGACAAACTTTAGGTTAGGAAACTATGTTTTCAGGATAATAGGACTCTTTCTGGCATTTTTAGCTGAAGCTAATATTTTTGATGAAAATACCCATTTTTACAACAAAAAAAAAATTAGGTAGCCCATCACGACTGGCTGTCGCGATTTGATGCATACACTGCAGAGCTAGTTGCTACAGCTAGTGACGACAGTCAGTAACAACAGCCAAAAATATCGACTTTGGTCGCTGAGCTTCAGTGGAAAGACAAGGTTGAAAGTAGGGTTGGCCTCCCTCCCGTAAAATCGCAAGTGAGAGCGATATTAGTGTCTAAAATGATCGCAGAGTGACTCAAACACAAAAGATAAAAAATACGCAGGGGTAGTCCGTAAAGTTTAAGCCCCTATCCACTCGACCATCCAATCAAAGTGCAATAAATTGTCATCAGTCTTAAAATTACTGCCACTCTAGTACTAACTGGGGTTTTTATTTAGTTGCATGGATATTTTCGCCCTCGACTAGCTTCCATTTATAAAAGCACAGAGAGTGGAGTACCAACAGGAGTGACTCGTGATGGACCTCTGCCCGTCCATCTATTGAGTGAGTATTTCTCAAAAAAAAATAACCAAAGTATTTAATAAAAATTTCAGAGAGTTTGAATGGAGAAAATTGGTCAGGACACTACGAGTTGACTAGACCCTTTGCTGATGAGGAGCAGAGAATAGATGCGGAAATACTGGAAAACTTTCATGCTCAAAACTACACAGTCAGGACTATGTTTGCCAAGGTAGAAATTTCGCAACCGTTATTTGTTATTCATGATATTTTGTTTTTAGGTGTATCGGTATATGAAATATCTAGGATTCGAAAAGCTCCCAAAATCGCTATGGAAAAAGTCGATATTCACGAGAAATTGGAGCAAAGATATGATCTGTAATCCGGCAACCGCGTACGTTCTTAAATCATATTTCTTTTCTTGTTTCTTTCTTTCAAAGTATGAAAAATTAAGCCTTGATAATCCGACACCCTATGGGACCGACCTTTAGTCGCATTAGAGAAAGGGTCAGATTATCGAGGTGTGTTTTAACATAAGTTTATGTATATCATGGCCAAAATCCGCTACTTTTAACGGTTGGATTATTGAGGGTTGATTTTATATGTAAAAAAAGTATCATTGCTTTTTTAGCTATGACATGATGGATTCAGATGACTATAGGTGAGTTGGTCAAAATATAACTACAGACAAAACATTTTTCTGGTCAAATAATAGTTAAAGAATAGTTGAATAGTAATAAAATGATACTTGTCATCTGTAGGATAAAGGTGTGCGCCCAGCTAGGCGGACCAGATTTCATCAATGCCCACAAGTTAATGACCCAACTCTACTACAAATACTTGTCGAGGAAGCAGCCTTTGCTGTTGAGAGACTCTCCCAACCCCAGTTTAGGCTCAGCTATGGCCGGCGCATTTTCTGTCTTGTCCAGAAACGGTGAATATCTTAAAAGTCAAGTGAGTTTTGAAAAAAATTCTCTCTTCAAGTTGATGTTTATATGTTCATATCTTAGAATTTATTGGACGAAAATTTTGAGCAATCAGAGCCTTCGGAAATCAATTATTTGTATAAGGAAGCCATTGATCAATTTGTCCAGCTGCCCTTCATAATGGTGGCTGACAAATGGAGGTTTCAGGTGTTTGAAGGTAAACTAGACAAAGCCAATTGGGCAGAAGCATGGTGGAAGTTTAGGTGGGTTGATGGTGGGAGAAAAAGAAATAGTTTAAAAAAATTTTAGAGAGCAATACCAAGGCGTAAAACCAGCAGACAGGAGTTCAGTTTCTGACTATGATAGTGTTGTATCGCCCGCAATCACACAGCAACACGCACCAGCTATGCGGAGCTTTGTAAGCTATGTAGCTCAGTTCCAGATATTGAAGAAACTGTGTCAGGGAGGCAATGAGACAGCGTCTCGATTAATGCTTGTGAGTGAAATTTGAACGAACATTTTTTGAAAATAAGAATATTTAACCTTGCCAAATCAAATTGTATCAAAAACCGCCCAAAAGCCTGGTAATTTTTTTCGCCAATTTTTATTTTTACAAGACTTCTTGCTAGCCAGGGCAAGTTTTTGGGAAATTTTGGGAAAAAGCAAAAACAAACAGGGGTGCTGAATTATTATTTTAAAGAATTAAAACGCTACAAACTTAACGAGCAGTCTAACATTTTGATACAAAAAAACTGACAAAACACCTGAAATATAGAGTCAAGGATGCATCCCCAACAAAGCAGCTGTGAAACAAATTATCGATACACTTGCTAAAGGAGCTTCTATCTCATGGGTTGATGCTTTTGAAGAGATGACAGGATCCAGTAATTTTTTCTGATAAATTTATTAGGACATAACAGTTACATGTCTGTTGCAGGAAAGCTTGACGCTGGCCCTCTACTTCAATACTATGAACCACTAATCAGTTGGCTGCAGAACATCAACCAACATGAACAAGTTGTTCTCGGTTGGGATGGAGAAGACAAAGAAGAATTTGCTCAGAACGAAATCCCTAATTTAAGGCAAGTGGTGGGCGAGCAGGGACAAGTGCTGCCCAATGATGACCAAATAGCTTATCCCGGGCAGAGCTGCAATAAAGGACAAGAGTGCTTGCTTGACTCAATTTGCAATGGAACTATTTGTGTGTGTAATGCCAGCTTCTATACCCTACAGATCGCCGACACCTACAATTGTGTACCCGAAAACCCAGCAAATGCTGGCTTTGGAACACCAGGAGGAGGGCTACTAATTGCATTAAACCCCAATGAAAATGTCAAAATGGATGATGTTAATAGTACAGCTGAAAATAGTGACCATGGAGAATCACACAAAATGGAGGAGACACACAAGAGGACAAACTCAGCAAGTAGTCGTGGTGTCTTCTTTTGTTTTACATGGACGATGATTCTCACGATTACAAAGTCACTGATCACTATGAAATGTTTGTAATTTAATAAGACCTCGTTGTTGACACAATAGAAAATTTTTATTTTATTTTGATTATACATACCAGGAGTTGTAACGGACAGTCCGATCCAATGTATGATAATTTTACATCCGAAAAAATGTTCGACCCAACTTTTTTGAACGTTATGGTGGAGACAAAGGCTGCTGAAGCGCTCCGCACAAACATGTCGGCGAAATAATACAACTAATTAAATAAGCCTTAAACTTGGTAGCCAAAAAAAGTTATTATAGATGTTTTAGTGCCCCAGCTTTTTTTTTTTTTCAAGATTTGGCTTCACCAACCCACTAATGTAGAAATATGCCTAACCCAAAATAGTCGCATCATTTAAAGGGTGACCAGCGTAATAAACTTTCTAATAGAAAAAACTGCCTCTGTAAATCGTAAGAGTGTTTAACTCTATGGCAATCCAAATTTTGGACATCAGTGAAAATTATTAGAGGGTGCGCGCTCATTAGAGGGTGCTCATTAGATTTTCGACCTTTCCTCGTACCATAATTTAAATATTTTAGGAAACACAATGAGATCGATCTTAAACGACTCAGTAAGAGCTGCAACTTCATCAGCTAGGGTGCCCGGTCATTAGAGAGTGCCCGCTTAATAGAGTAAATACGGTAATTGGAAAACTCTTTTTAATATTCTTTTGTACGCCTTATAAAATTTTCGCATTTCTAGGTGGTGTGAGGAAAAAATGCGTAACCATGTGTCATGCCCATGACGACCATGAGCATATCCCCTTAAGCAGTTTTTATCTTGGTCTGTTGAATCAAAAAAAGACCTATTTCTTGCGACAAAGACAAGACTTTTTTTAGCAAGAAAAAGATGAAAAAAGGTAAAAAGAAGTGAGCAAATGAAATATTTAGACAGAATATAATTTGAGTTGTTCTTCCAAATCGTTTTTGTCGTGTACTCCAAATTTTTCGCCCTGCGCTTGCATCATCATAAAAATGCTGTTGAGCTGTTCATTTTTAATTTGTTTTTCCTAAAATATTTTAAAATATAAAATTACAGAAAAAATGACTGACTTTTTCTCTTTCCGCATCAGTCATGCTCTCTTCCATTTTGTGTGTGCGCGCTCTGAGTTGTGCAGTAGCAAGTTTTCCGTGTAATCCACTTTCACTTAGGTGCTTTAGAGCTTTAACAGTCTCCTCCTCTTCCTGACACTTCTTGTTCTTGTCTATGAAAAGATGGGTGGTTGCATCGGGTGTTTGGGGCTGACTTTCTGGTGGTGTGTCCCGTCCTTGTTTCTGAAGTAGCTGAATTTTGGACGGTTTTGATTTGACACATGGAAGATACGGACCAACTTGAAAAGCTTTTTCTAAAATATATAATTATTTGATTTCTTTTTCAAAACGCTTTAAGTTTTTAGGGACATTAAGGAGATTTGCGTCAATCATTTTTACTCGGTTCAGGAGTGCAAGAAAGTTGGAGAAGAATGCAGGAAGCAGATAGATCGTCTCACAAAAAATACTTTTTGCAAATGGATTGTTTTATCTACGCGGTTTGTTTAGGAAAAAAGTGGAAACAGTGAACTAGCATATCTTTGATTTTGCAATGTTCAAAGTGCTGGGTTTGAGAAGAGACCGCAAAGGTTAGAGAAACTTTTTTCTTTTGCATCGTATTATCATTATGTACCTATTAGTTAATAGTATTTGACCGAATTTTCAGTTATTTACCGGTAAATGACCGGTCATTTACCGGCTTAGGAAAATGACCGGTCAATTACCCAACTTTACAAAAAAAATTAAAATTTTGTACGCATACCTGCTTTTTTTTCTTTGTCATTGTCTTCTAACTCACTCTCGGATTCAGGATTCAACTAAAATTGTTTTAAAACTAGATAGAAACTATGAAGGTAAGTTAGGTTGAGGCAGAAATTCGTTATATGGTCACCTGCCAAAAAGCAGTTTAAACTTGTTTTTTGAGCGTTGTGAACTGAATAATAATGAGAACAAGGCAAAAAAAAAATTTTGCTGAAAAGCTTTTTTGTGAAACTAGCTTTTTGCACCTAGAAAACAAGTTTAAAATCCACTCAAAAACTCAAAGAATAAGTTTAAATTGGTATTAGAAGGTAAATATAGAACGCACTCTAGCCGAGGCTGATTGTTACCAATAGTTGACTGTGAAAAACTGTAAATACGTAGTTAACTGTAAGTCAATGGTTAAGTGTATATACAGTCATAGTCAACGAGTAAGTGTTAACATTATACGGGACGCTACCAACTTGCCAACGCTTTAATCTCGCCATTACCAGTCAACTAAGGAGCGTTCAGTTGCCACATTTTAAAATTTTTTTATTCCGAGGTCCCCCAGTAGGCTAAAAGACCTCAAGAATCTAAATCTAAAAACAAAATATTGGCGAGCTGGTTGCGAACCATTTTTACCTCTACACTTGAGGATCAATATAACGGCTGTTTAAACCGAACTCATTTGGCCGACAATAGTTTTGCCCTCGATATAACAAAACCTTGGGTCAGTTCCTAGAGGTGCTGTTATATCAAGACTTGATTGTATAATTTAACACAAAGCAACCTCTTGCTCCTCCTTAGCTGTATGGTACAGGTCTTTGATCACATTTGAGTTGAAAGAACCGGCAATACCTCCCTTCAGCTCTTGTTTTTCTAAAAATAATTCTACTGTCAGCCCCTGGTCACACGAGTCTCTCAATTTTGACTCCTTGCTGGGTTTGTTTACTGTTGAACCCCTACTTTTGAAATCTTTTATTTATTTTGATAGCTTTAAAGTTTAAACTAAAAAACCATAAAGATTTCGAATTTTTTGAGGTGCTGATTCTTGATACTTTTTAAAAGGTATTGAAAATGGAGTGAAAAATAATTGGCGAATCTAGCAATCCAGTTACTGTGTTAGTGGTTCAACTACAAAATTGCTATCAAAAATAGTTGTGGCTATACCTTGTGACTCTTCTGGCACTGCAACATTCCATGCAAAATTTATTCGCCTCCATTGCCGAAAAGCATAAGCTAATGCCAATGGGAGCACAATAGATGTGAAAATGATGATACCAAAGGCTATTAGAATTGGTGGATCCTTGAAGAAATCAGTAATCAATTTTTTTATTGTAGACGTTGTAGTTGACATCCTTTATTTTTTTGAATAATGACAAGTTTGTTTTGTGTGTTTGCTAGAGGAATACTTACATTTTAAACGCTATAAATAAAGCTGCCTGCCCACTTCATTAAATTAAAAAATGGTTGTCAAGGACGACATGGACTTGCAATGATGCTACATTCTGACGCAAAACAGCTTTTGAAGGTAGTCTAAACTTGTGTGAAAACATCTTCCAGTTTTTTCATTAATAGTTAGAATTTTACTGCGGGTATAGAGCTTCCCAAAAAAAAGTACATTAGAAAAATTTTCCAAAAAACAGCTGAGATAACCAAGCTCCTAATGTTTGACTGGAGATTTCCATTTGAGCCAAGTTTTTAGTATTCTAGACATATCCACTGTTTACAATGTAACACAACATTCACATAAATATAAATTTTTCTCTGCAATCAAAAATAAAAGAATATTTTAACCATCTTGCTTTTCTTAATCCGATCACAGTTTGAACTGTCCAAAAAGATTATCCAAGCCTGAAAGCTGTGGAGTGGCTGTTTTAGTCGGTCTCATTGCATCAGTAGTAGTGGGTGGTTGATGAGGCTGTAATGGCTGAGTATTAACCATCATACTGGAAGTAAATGGTGGAGCTGAGTTCTGAGAAATGTCAGACGAGTTGAATGCCGGCATCGATTGACTAGGGGGTGGACGAGCATTGTTGCCAAACAATGCCATGATATCCATAGTGCTCTTTTTATTATCTGAAAAGTATTTATTAAAAACCATATCTTTCTTGAATTGGCCCCTTTTCCGTTTTTTAGGATTCCATTCTATTAGAGGGGCCTTTTGTTTGAAAAAAAAAACGATCGTAAAAATATCTTGTGCCAGATTGCCTTCGATAGACTCGTCTGCAAAATTCATACCTGACTGGCTGGAAGTGCTGTTGAAATTTATACTTTTTAACTGAGGCTCCACTGGACCAACAGAACTGACTCCACCAAGTGCAAAAAGTTTGGAATCTGCCGATGTTGACCCTACCAATCCAACTGATTGCTGATGATCTGCAATGGTTGATGGAAGTATTGTGGAAAATGCCGTCGAGTGAACTTCTCCATTGTTGGGTGTTGGATATGTGAGGTTGCTTCCAGCTGAGACAATTGGTCCGAATAGATCATCCAAATTATCACTGATCTGAGTGGCAAAATTTTCATTGTAATGAGTCATCGGAGTTACGGAATGAACAGGAGAGTCAAAAAGATTAACCAACACGACAGGTGAGTCACCGACCTAAAAAGGCTTTGCTTTAGCTTGATTAAAAAAGAAGAATCAAACCTGGGAATCAAAAAAACCTGGAACTTGAGCACTCTTATCTAGACTCTGGTTACTATGAGAAGACATTGGAATACCTGTCAAAGGACCAGCCTGTTCTAAATACAAAAAATAACAGAAGGTCCAGAAAGCAAAGAAGCTATAACTAACCCTTTTCTACCCTTTTTTCAGATATTTTTGGATAAGTCAAATTACTATCAAGTGCCACGGATTTCGAGCCTGGAGAGCTAAAATCAAAAAACTCGGCTTTAAAGGGACATACCTGCACCCGTCATTGACATGACACGTCTTTTGGACGCGCGCGAACTTAAACTTCTTAGGTGTTGCATGGAAAACTGGTCCCCACGCGCTCAAATGTTGTGTCATGCCGACGAAAGGCAGGTGGACGTCCGCCTAAAGTGAAGGACGATTGTTATATACCATGTACTAATTCTATCGCTACAACAATCAGCCACATTAACGGGAGGTGGAGACCAATCCTTTAGAATGTAACGTTTTGCTTCATATTTGGCTCTGATAAAAGATTCAAGCGAGTGATCGCTAAAAATGAAATTTTTTTACAGCTCCTCTGCGAAAATGATTTTTAAATACCTCTGCGGCCTGCGGAACATGCTTGGCAACTCTGACTCATAGACCGCCTTGGCTTTGGCGTTTCCCATCACACGCATACTCTGCACTTGTTCCGCCGTCCAGGAGTCCAAGTTGACGCTTTTAACCTAAAAATTGAAATTGAATGACACATTTCAGGAAAAAAACAATACTACTTTTGAAATATGAACTCCAAGGTTGCGATGAAGACCGGCACATCGAATGCAGAGGAAGACGCCTAAATTCCACGAAGCCCATCTAGGTTGCTTCGCTTCACATTCAGCACAATATTTGTTCTCTTCTTCTCTCAAGAGTTGTTGGAGTAAGCCTAAAATAGTACAATTTTGTTTCATAATTTTCCCCATGTCAGATAATTTAGTTTTTAGCAGTGTTTCCAAAACTCACATTCACACTCACCTCACAGTGGGCATCACACCTCACATCACAGTCGCACTCACATTTGATATGTGTATGAGGTGTGATGTGACTCTTACGATATGAGTGCGAGTGTAAATATGAGCTTTGGAAACACTTATTTTTAGTCAACTTTCCGCAAATAAAATTTTTTCATGCAAGAGAGTAAAAAAAGTAATAAATCTTACTAACCCGTCAACCGCTCTGCCTCAATTTTCTTAGGATCCGCTTTAAGCTTAGGTGGCATTATGGTTTTTTAAAAATTGCGCTGTCTCTCTACAATTCACATAATTAATGCACAAGTCAAAAGTTAGCACTTTGCGGGGTGCCATCTTGAACAGAAAGATGAAGTGAACGATTTAAAACAGGGTTCAAAAACGAAAAATATGTTTTTACACATGCTTAGAGTAAAACTGATGAATATATAACACATATAAAAACATAAGGAGAACAAATCGTTTGAAATGTTGGCGGCAGCTGTGTTCCATTTTGCGCTCAAAATCGAAATTTGGTTTGAAATCTTGTGCAAATTTGCCTTGTGGTGTGTCTTGTCTTCCTTTTTCTATTTTCTTGTTCCACAGGTGGAAGAAAAAAGCCATGAGACTTCGCTTTGCTTTACTCTCTGTCTTGTACTGTGCTTTTTGAACCGCGATTTCCCACTATTACCTTGTTGCTAGGAATTTTTTTTTATCGCATTGAAGTAGTCAATCACTTTTCTTTCGTATATATGTGTCTAGTAAATGCGAATTTGTTTTAGAACTACAATTGGGGAAAGAAGAAATGCCTGTTCGGACTCGATCGCAAAAAAACTTGACACAATGGAGCAATCGAGGAAGAGAAAACAATTATTCGGTGAGTATTTTTTCGGCATGTTTTTTGCAACAAACGTTTAAATATTTTCGTTTTTTTTTAGAGACCTGTGCTGAGTTTCTTCTCGGGTATTAGAAACATATGGGAATCTTATCTGGAAAGCGACTGTCAACTTAGGCCTTCACAAATTGCAAGACTTGGAGATCACAAATATTCAGCTTTGGACTCTTCTTTTTTAAACGAATTGTGTATGCAAAAGTATGTGAGATGTTTCTCGATATTACTTTTGTAACAGTATTTTTCAGATTCTGGCAGTGCGTCGTTCAATACTATCCCTTGTGGCTAGCACCTAATTTAATTACTTTTGTGGGGCTTATTATTAATCTAGTCACCGTACTCATTCTCTCGCATTTCTGCTTTTCTGCTACTGAAACGGTGAATCGTAAAGCATATAGCTTTTTACTATAAATTTTTAAGGCGCCATGGTGGGCATATCTTCAAGCAGCTCTTGGTCTATTTATTTATCAGACTCTAGATGCTACAGATGGAAAACAAGCTAGGAGGACTAATTCTTCGTCGCCTTTGGGAGAGCTTTTTGACCATGGATGTGATTCTTGTTCACAAGGTAGGCTTTTGAAAAGTTTTTAGTATTTTTTAGTACTTTTGTTTCAGTGCTGGTCACATTAAACATATGCTACGCGATGCAAGTGGGTACTGATAGGTACATGGTTCTTCTAGTCTCTGTTGTCGCTGTGCTCCTGTTCTATTGCGCTCATTGGGCTACCTATTGCACTGGTCAAATGCGTTTTTCAAAGTTTGATGTTACTGAGGCTCAGATGATAGTCATTGCTATTCTGCTTATTACTTCTATCTTTGGACCAGGACTATGGAGTATTGCGGTACTATCTTTGATGCCACTTTTCTGTCTTGGAGCTCACAAAAGTGTTTCTCATTTTAGCTTTTTGGTATTAAACTCAAGGCTCTAGTATTTGGTATCTGTGGAGTGTTCGTGCTTTTGCAGTTTGGTGGCTATTTGAAAATTGTTTTGAGTGAAGGAGTCGGGAAGAATGGATCGACTGTGGCGGTTTGTTTTTTTGTTTTTTTTTTTTTGACAAGGTATTCGGGTGCTGCAGTAATTTACCCAGCGAGTTTGGCACGGGAGTAGCAGAACTGCATGCGCTTTTCGACACATTCGCGAAACTGAATCATCTACTCGTGCAAATACCAGCTGAACTATTTGAGTTTGATGCCGATAAAAATAAAGCGGAAAATTTTCAGGGAGATGGTTCCTTTTCGGTCGTCTACGAATGGTCAGCGGGATTCTTTTTTATCCCAGTAGCTAGCGCATTTATGCAGCTTGACTTTTCTCTGTGTGGAATTTAACGAACGATGGGACAGAATCAGTCTCACGTCGACGCAATGAAGACTATTTTAAGCTCGCATGAGAATCAGACTTACAAAAAATGTATCATTTATTGCTAAAAACTTGTAAAAGTCGACCGATTATTTTTTAAAAGTATTTACAACTCTTTAAACTTTTTCTAAAGCTTTCTTTAACTTTTTTGTAGGGTACGTCTGTTCTATTTCCGTTGTTTCCTCTACTCGCCATATGCTTGCCGTTTGTCATGGTGTATTCTAAGTCTACTTCTGGTGTCTACGATCAGCATATCACTCTATTCTGTATGTGCTTTGGAGCTGTTGCAGCTAAAGCGACGAATCGTCTTATCATTGCTCACATGAGTCGGAGTGAACTGGAGGTGTGGGTGGGTGTCTATGATCTGTTTTACTGTGCTAACTTTTTTTTTATTAGGACTGGATTTACTTGAGTCCGTTGGTGATGATGTTTAACCAGTATTACGATTTTCATTTTGATGAGTACAAACTTTTGATATACTCAACGGTATATTTTTATAATTATCTTTTAATTACGCTCTTGGTGGTAGAAGCGTAATGAACCTAGTTGTCGTATATTCTTTATTAATACCACCTTCTGTGAATCCTTGTTCTACCAGTGGACTGCCTCCAGTTTTGTTGCAGCATCGTTGTTTCACTTTCTCTTTCTATTTACTTACACTATTTACATCTTTACGCTCATACATCTGAATTTTGTTAGAAAATTATCCTACCCTCTATATATGTATTTACTCTATTAAGCGGGCATGCCCGCTTATTTTTCGACCCTTTGCTAGGGGTTCCGCTTATTAGAGGGTGAGCGCTCATTGGAGGGTGCCAGCTTAATTTTCGGTCTTTTCTCGTATCATAATTCAAATTTTGTTGAGAAACACAATGAGATAGATCTCAAACGACTCAGGAAGAGCTACAAATTCATTAGCTAGGGTGCCCGCTTATTAGAGGATGCCCGCTTAATAGAGTAAATACGGTAATGCCACTTCCTTCAAGGAAATTTGAAAAATAATACTACCAGTGGTACTAATAAAAAATATACAATAATCTTAATTTCAGATTTATGCTTACGTCAGCTTATGTGTCTTTTGTATCTTCATTTGTCGTCAATTCTGCGAGTATCTCGACATTCATTGCTTTAAGCTCAAACCTATTAATGTCGCATCCCAAGTACAGTCGACTCTGTCGAGTCACACCAGACATCTCGCGCAATCTGGTAAAGAACACTTAACGAAGAACAAGTAGGGGCTCCAAGAACACAGCAATGTTCATTGCTCCAAAATCACTTTATGAAAGAAAAGCTGATGGTTTTACGTTATCTACGTTTAGTGAATTAGATCATAGTGGTTGAAGAGAAAAAGGTTTATTTTATGCTTGAATAAAAAAGGTTCGTAATAAAGTGAAGTCTGAGGCTAAGGGAAACCTGGCAAAAACGAAGTTTGGCCAGGCGAAATTGGACAAAATGAGATTGCATAAAACCGTCGAACAACGGAAGCGGCTGAGAAGTATTTGAAAAACTAACCTCCACAACATTTTAAGGAAGAGCTAGGCAAATCAAATAAAGATTTGCCCACAATCTGACTTATGAGCAAAGAACTGGGAATTTAGGAAAATACTTTCATCAGCAAGACAAATTTCTCTTTGACAAAGACATGCAATCGCTAACGTTTGGTTTTGCCAAGTTTCTCGTAGCCAAGTCTGATATGTGACTCAGAAATTTTAAGCAAAAAAAGATACCTTGAGAAATTTTGGTATTACTGTGTCATATTTCTCACCTTTTTCTCAATAAATGTTTGCACAATGTACCGTTTTTAAGTTAGAGAGGGTGCAACATCCGGATGAGATGATAGTGGCTTATAATCAAGTAAAGTCCAACTTTTCTTGTAATGGCTTTGAAAAACGATTATCTGAGTTTTGTAAAGTATGAGATCTAGTTGGCTTGGTGAGAAGAAGTTGACTTAAGTGGCTACAAAGGAATATTCGTTGAGTTGTCTCATGTAGATTAGACCTATTACAATTCCGATAAGCTAAAAATTTTACCTTCAAATTGCTAAAAACACTGAAAAATAATAAGCTAATAAAGTCCTTACATCTGTAGCTGCAGTAGCCGCAGCGACAATTATGAATATATAGGTCTGATTGTAGGTCCACTGCTTCATTGGTGTGCCACATCCCTTGAAGAGATACTATTTATAGTGGTAAAAAAATTCATCAGAGAAACCAACCTTGATGTTTACTGAGTCGTTGAATGCCTTGGTGTAGTATTTGTATGTCGTACACATCGGATCAATTGGTTGAAGGGCCCAGGCTCTACCTTGTTGAGATTGTCGACAACAACTCTGTGGTACATAACTTCGAGTGCCTCTCTCAGTGTTTGTGATATACCAAAAGGAGTTGAAGTAATCTTGAGGCCCATAACCACCACAACATTGTTGCTAAAACGACTCTCAGTGTATCTGACTAGTTAGAAAGCAGGGAGACTAACATAAAATTGGATAGTGTCCATTTCCGGCTGCACCCATTTATCCCGATAATATCGGCTTTGGGTTACGTTTGCCAAATAAATCTGCATCCGATCATCCGGAAACTAAACATATGTTTCGGTCACATACTTAATTAGAAAAATAAGAATCAAGACACCTTGTCCTTGTAGCATTTAGCCATAAATGCAAGGCCAGCTTTGGTAAGGAGAATCACCATCAGAAAAAATATAAACTAAAAAAGTTTATTTATTTCTAAAAATACCAAGGAAGGGTTACCGATCCCACCAAACACCTCTCCGACTTCAACGTTCCCAAACAGCCCACAAAGCCTGCGAAAAAAATGAATCCAGCAATTCCTAGCAAACCATAAGTTACAAATTTCAACAATGGCTCATCTTCCGAAAAATCGACTAAGTCGAGAACATAATATCTAGCTGGATCCAGAAGCACCCACAGACCGAAGCACAACAAAGCAAGACCATTCAGCTTAAAATATTAGATTCAAATTATTTAGTCAAAAAAGATGTCGGGGGAAAAAATTACCCAGAAGAAGAAAATGAAGAAAAGAAAACAAGCTCTTGAGCAGCTATTTCCGTAGTTATTTCTTGTGTAGCCCATCACTTGGAAATAAAAGTAAAAGTTATTTATAGGCGATTAGGAGTAACCAAAAGTATAATCAATACATGTTGACTGACCACGGCTGCTGACCAAAGCAAAAATATGATAAACACTTGATCAGACAGCTATGATCGATGACCAAGAGGAGATAACATTTTTGCCACTGCGGCACCTCAAACATATTCGCTTCATCCCTTTCTTTTTTTTTCAGTTTTTTTCACTATAAAACATTTTGCCAAAGGCATAAAATTAATTTAAATGTGTGTTTGAGAAAAAAAACATTAATTTCTGCCTATTAATGTTTTTTGAACCACTAAGCTGAACTGTCTACGCTGAAAAACCAAAACACTGGACTAAAAAGTTCTCCACTTTTTGTCTTCCTTCCAAATACCTTTTTGTCCATAGTTTTCTTAGAATCGAGTTGATAAAAAATATATTTGTATCTTTTTTTTTTCAATATTGACGCTGAAAATGAATATTTTGAATTAAACTTTTAAGCATGTTTAATAAAATTCATGCTTTACGGCTGGAGTTTTTTTCTACTCCCGAATTATATCTTTCTGTCGGAAATTCTATTTTTATGTCTTCAATTTTTAAAAAAAGCTATGGTGGACAATAGTAATTTTGCAAATTCAAATGTATTCTCTTTCCAATACTAATAAAGTATTTTGTGATGTTCAAAATTTTTTGAAGCAGGGCGAAAGAGTATACACTGATAGACAAAATAGAAGTGTACCGCGTGGATTCAAAATTAGGCGATTTCGAGGTAAAAACCCAAAAGCCTCGCCCAACTCGCCCCGGGTCCAATTAGCTTTGTAGTAGGTTCGAATACACCTACAAGCAAACATTTCATTTGGTAAAGGGAAATTGGGATTGGGATATTATTGTTTTGCCCTTCTAAAGTTACGCCATCCAAGCATTTTTAACACGCTAAAATCGGTATTAGCTTAGATATATGCTTAGACTAGGTTAATCTAAAATATTTTATGTTTTTTTTTTTGTGTTTTTTCCTAGCAAACCAAGGTAGACAACCTTGTAAGTGGTATTTTCAGACTCCAGAAACTACGTTTGGGCATGTAACTAAGGCTTAGATTTAAGGTAATCGAGGCCCAGCATATACCCTATTTTAGCTATGTTTAGTGGTTCACGGCTACCAAATAATTTCCGACCCGGGGCAAGTTGGCTTAGACGAGTAGGACCCGGGGCATTTTGGATGTTGTCCAATTTCTAAATCTTAATAGTATCTGAGAGGAAAATCTTTCCGCTTGCGAATGAGATATCACGGGCTGTAATTGTAATTCACGCGCAAAATTGGTGACAACATTTCAAGGTACTAGAGCTTAAAAAATACCCTTAAAGTCGGATAATTTCACATACCATATTTGTTCATTAAGACTCAATAGGCGTCACTTTTTGGTTCCCCGATCTGATTCCTTTTCAATTTCCCATAAGTCAGATAATTTTTGTGTTTATCTTGAGATTTTTGGATGCCCAACCAAATTTGAAAAAGCGGGGTCTGTAGAGCTCGTGAGAGTTAAGGAAATGTAATAAGCAGCAATGCAAAAAAAAAATCGCTATATATGAACCTTTAAAGTCAGATGGGGGGACTTATTAGGGAGCAAGGAATGTTTAGAAGAAATCCGGTATTTTGCATTTCAGGTTCCATCACAAACCGGGAAGCTGTCCAGTTTTTAGCCGAGAGTTGTAAGCGTTTTGTTCACTATGGCTTCGATAATCAAAAATCAGATTATCAAGCACTTATCAGCGTACGTTTCAAGCTCGCAAATTTTCTTTACTGCTCATGATTGTTAGGTTTGCTCGAAACATCACGCCAAGCCAGATTTCGCTCGAGGTTCTAAATGGCAGAGGAGAGTTACGGAACATTGAACTGAATGAAAAAGTGCTGACAGAAAAGCTGGAGCTTCCCCCTTGGCTAAAAATTTGCAAAGCTGTTTGCAACAAGGTTGCAATTTCCTTCCAACCAAAGCTTAAATTTCAGTTTTAAGGTGACTGTCAAAGTGCCATGGGCAAGAATGAAGAGAGCCGCTGTCGAAATAGTGGGTCTTTTTTGATTATTATACAAAATTGTTGCCTTCAAGTCGTATGGTACAACGTCTTCAGTATGTTGACGAAATCACAGTCACCGTCCGTTTATTGTCTTCTGCTCCAACTGATCTCAGAACAGCTACCAATACTTTGTACATCTCTACTTTTCAACTTTTGGACAAAGTCTTTATGAATGAAAGTTTTAGGAATACAAAATCTTACGATCTAGCCGAAAGAGTTGTGGAAGGCCTGTCTTTGTATGTAATGACCGTGGATGTGCAATTTGAGTCTGATAGTTTTGGAGGCTCGTTAATGGTAAACAAATTTTTTTAGTAAGTCAAACCTTTTAAACCCCTGATCTAAAACCCTGGTGGGTAACAAATAATAATGACTAGTAAAAATTGGTTAGACCAGAAAAAAGCCAAACCTTTTGGGGGTTATTATAGACTGGATGACTGTAAATAATTTGGTTTTAGTTCTCTCGATTATCAGTTGAAAGTAAAACACCGCAGTGGAAAGACGAAAAAAATTTGTACTTCACTAGAGTCCATGACAAACAAATCCGACAAGTGCTCTTTTTCAAGCAAGTCTCTTGGCAATTGTTGAGAGTAGAAGCAAGTGCACACACCAAGATTTCTTTCGGAGAGCAAGTGCAAGGCCGGAGAAATGCAATCAATTCACCTTTGAGACTGATTACTGGAGATGGAAAATGTCGGATAGCTATTAAAAAGGATGATACCAGTAAGTTTTAAGTATCTTCGGAAAGAACTAATTTAAAGCTTCTTGGTATTTTAGCGTGTGCTGTTATTGAAGGACGAATTGAGGTGATTCTGGAAGATATTCTTTGGGTTGCCACACTGGTCCAAGTGCGTTCAGCTGTCGACTTTTACAAACATATCCTGGACTTAGCAAATGCGGTGCAAAGGAAGAATGAAAACAACCCATTTTTAATGGTGATTTTTTGGGGGAAGAGGAGGGGACTTGCATTGAAAATTGCAACCAATAAATATTTTGTTGTATGAGAACTCCTTAGGATAACCAAAAAAAGCAAAAGCCAGCCCTGCAGGTGCCAACTCGAGGAACAACCGCCGAGATAGAAGTGAGCAGAGCCTTTAAGCAGTTCGACATTCATCAGTCTTCTCATCATCTTTATATCGGCAAAATTGATCTCCACCTTTTTGATGATAGTACAAATGAAGGTGTGTTTTTATTTTCTATGGCTCAAATGAAAGTGTAGCTCTAAATCTCCTCTTTCTAATGAAGTATTAACTGATCCGATATTGCCAGACAGAGTTGGACGAAAAATGTTTGAATGGAGCAAAAGGTATTTGCTTCAAGCATTTTTTTCTCAAACTTTTTCTTAAAAAAGTGACTTGGTTTATAATTTATTAGAAGAAGGAGATCCATGGCTACATGCTGAAGAAAAATATAAAAAAAACATTGTTGAAGAATCATTGAGGTAATCAAGTTTTAAAAATTTTACGGGAAAATACATTTTTGACGGCAAAAGACATAATTAACGGAAAATATTGCATGCAGCCATTTCTATTTCATTATCAAGTTATTGCAAATTATGAGTCTTGCAAGAAGGTCGGTTGGTCGCTCCACTATGAATAGGGCGTGGAAAACAAATCCCACTTTTCAACTTGCGAATCGGTGGTTTTCGATATCCTGTTACTTGTTATATTCTAGCTTAGAAAAGAGGTTGCTAATTGGGTTTTTGATTCTTATACAACCCTCGAGAATAGTGCCATAAATAAATTTTCTTAATTTCAGTGCTTCCCGAAAACTGGAATACTGACAACGGGGCTATTCAAGCAACATTGTACAAATTAAGAGTAGACTTCTACCCTTGTCACCAAGTCTTCTCGGATGGACAGTTTTCAGAGCGTCTGCAATGGGTTAGATATCATTCTCCAAACTCGTGCACAGAACTTGCCAAAAAGCAGTTGGAACAGTACTTAAAGATTCTCTCCAGTAAATTGGGTAGGTTTTTGCTAAAATTTATAATTTTTATTTAATTTATTTAATTTTATTTTCTAGAAACAGGTCGTCGGGATAGATTTCTACGGCTATGGCCTCAACTCCATTCGCAAAATGTGGTGATACGGGTGGAAGATGCTGTGGTGCAATGTGTGTCTGAGCAATCCTCCAAAAAAGAGTCTCTGATGAACTTGTTTGTTCAAGATAAACAGGCTAAGAATTCCGTGCCGCAAAACATGTCTTTCTTCCACATGGAACTTGCTTCCTACTATTTTCCTGCCAGCAGTGAATATGAAGGCAAGTTATTTCTAATTATTAGATCCTTAAATTTATAGTAAAAAGCTCCAGTGCCGCCTGAATCCACCCATATGGTGGTCGGACCATTTGAATTTTTGGTGGACTACCGCTCAATTCGATGGATGGTCTATGTGTTTGAAAATATTTTAAACGCGTTTGTAAGTGTTTTATTACGCGCCCATATTATATGTTTTTAGTTTCAATTAACGGTTTTTTAAATTTTTACTATGTTCTCAGGCAAGACTTTTTGCGTGGATTCCCATTATCGACTCAAAATTGCTTCATTTTGATCGTGTTTTTTTCTCTTAGAGACGGGCCCGTCTCAACTGGTGATTGATCCTAACTGAATGGTTGCTACATATTTATAGCGCTCATATCGGCTGGTTCGATCGCCAGGCGAGAGACGGAAGGAACAGGAACGTTTCACGGTTTAACAATGTATAGTTTGTGATCTAGCTAACATTCCAAACTATCTTGCAAAGATCTTTTGCGAGAAAAAGAAGGAATTGTCAACACATTGGATAAGATAAAAATTATTGGGGACAAACCGCGGTTTGTCAAAAAACTCAATTTATTTACATGAGTTGGCTTTTCGATTCAATGTAAAGGACTGAATAAAAAGTAAAAACATAGTAAAAATAAAATGTTTTTGTCTAAAAAAAACGGTGAAGAATCACGGGATATAGTGGCATTATTGAGGACATCAAAATTTTGCAGGAAGCACCGCAAGTTGTTGCTGCAAAATCAGAAGCGTTTACACCGGACTTTCGTGCACAATTCTTTCTGCCAAAGGTAAATTGATGTTAATTTTTTAATTTACTGTTATTATCACTATTTATTTAGATCATTCTGTTGCCACCGGTGGAGTCATTAGTGGACAACAGATTGCCAAGCCGTTTTCTGGCTAATTTTTCTACTATTCATGTCTCCAATTTCATTCTTCTCGATGATCCTGCCGTTTCATTACCAGTTCTTTTTCGTGATATAGACAACCAAAGTCTGGAGTTTGTGGAAAAGCTTGAATCATCGCTTCTTAATGCTGGTGTTCACGATCAACTTTTTCAATTGAGTCGATCCAACCACAAAGATGAAGGTGAGGTAATTTGACCTCAAACTGTGGTTTTATTGTTTACAGAGTACCATAACCATTTTTGCAAAAAATTCTCACCCACTTTTTAACAGAGGGGCTTTTGGGCCAAATGCTGGGTATGCGAAAAACATCAAATCAGGCTTTATTTATTTTGTAAATGTATACTAAAATAAAGACGAACCTACTGACACATTTGATTCTTGAAATAGCCTCTACCTTATTGTGATCCTAGTTTTATTTTTAAGATATGTTCAAACTCTGCTCAAAACGCAATCAATGGTTTCTCTCAATCCCCTCATTCTGGCTCAGTTGTGACTTCGGCCAAAGTGGGGGTGGTGAGATTGGCCTGGTCAATGACATATCTTTGGCTGGCTGTATTGTCCAACACTCAGACAATATTGGTTAGGTCTTTGTAGCCAAATCATTTTGTTTAAAAAGCTTTTCAGCAGTAATGCTGGAGCCTCAGTCACCGGTTGGCGTAACACTAGACCACTTCCAATTTGTGCAACTTCTGCAAGTGAAAACAAAATTTGTTGCGCTGCTTGATCAAATCAAATTGGACAGACAATTCTTTTCCACAAGTTTGACACACTTGCCGGAAAAGACACCTTTGGCTTTGTTTTGTTTTATCAATCAGGTTTATTATTTTTGGCTTACCTGTGCGAATGGTAGGGAGCGAATATGCTTAACGAAAATATGCTTAATTGATTTATTATGTCTATTGTTTACACACTTTTTGTTATGTGTATGCATTTTAATTTTGTTTTTATTTATATAAAATAGGAGGTAGATGAATAGCACATGGTAATACTACCGTATTCCCTCTAATAGAGCGGCACCCCTTAATTTAAATTCGAGCGGCACCCCAGTTACAATTTGGATGGTAACTTATCTAAGAGTCGTCGGGAAAAAGTAGGCGAAAAACACAATGTTAAGAACGCGATTTTGAATGGGGGGGGGGGTGCCACACCCTATGCCGTTATTATTACGACCTGGTTCTTCAGTGACTCGTGCAGAAATGCAGTAGTGGCACTGGAGTTGAGGGTGACACTACGTCCTCGTATTCATTGTAAAATTTGTAACTACGCTTTTAAATATTTCTTTTAATGTATAAAAACACTAAAAGCACAACAAAAAGGTGATTAAAACATCGTCACAAAAATGATGACAGCAAACAAATAATTGCTCAGCGCAAAAAGGGAAGTGTTTTGAGGACTAAAAATATTCAAACGATTGCTCCGCTGTGATTAAGCATATTTTCGTTGAGCAGTTCTTCGTTAAGTATATTTGCACCCTACCCTGCGAATACTTGTTTACCGAGAAACCGATACTGCTATGGTGTAAGCTACGCTTGAAAGTTGTAAACTTTTGATAATTTTCGCATAGAGACTCGATAATTAGAAAATTTTCTCAGATGCATTTTGCTATGAATCGCGTGCGCACTAGACCAGCGAGTTATAACACATTTAAAGAGTCATTGTATCTTAGCCATATCTTTCAATTTTAAGATACATGTAAGCCTAATTCTTCCAATTGGAACAGTGCCTTCTCCCTACGACTTGAAATGGAGCAACAAACTTGTGCCAACTTCAGCCACATCTACGTCACTAAGTTCAGGTTGGATTTTTTTACTAAATTTTTTTGTTTATCAAGAGATGTTTCGCTCCAATTGAACTAGAAAGGCTTGAATCGTCTTATTAAGAGTATAAAATAATATATTACATAAAGAGAGGACAAGAACCGTGGCACAAAATTAAATATAATCAACGATAAAGTGGTTTGTATAGATGATCTCTAATGCCGACGTGCAACCACTTGCTCTTCTTTTTGCACTCTTTGAGCAAAATCATCTTTGGAGAACTCGCCGGCTGATCCAATATTTAGCGCTTCGTTTGTCTCTCCTTTCACCTTCTCATACACACCCTTCTCACTTTTGATAACATGGGCAGGGCCTGTTGCTACCAAGGCTTTAGGTCCTATGTCTTCTGCCGCTTCGTTTAGAATTCTGTTCTGTTCTTCGGAAGGGACCTCTTTTTTTTCCTGAATTTTCTTCGAGTTTATCCTTTGTGAATCCTTTTGTCTTTTTACAGTTCATTATTCACTACTTTCTCATGGTTAATTATTATCTTGAATAATTAACATAGTAATTAATATGGTTAACAATCTCAAATAGTATTACCCCGACTGTGGAATTGGTAGCAGCAAGCTCCACCCCTCCAGCAGGAGACACATTATCCACAATGGCAGACTTTATGTGTGGCACCATAGCCATATCCGCAGGCTTTCTTTGCAGTCGGAAAAACCTTTCCATGTTCAATTTTCTTGCCTTCATGGCTGCTCTAGACTCGATGGTAGTGGGTGCAGTAGGCTCGCTTGTGCTTATAACTTCAGTCTGAGCCTCACTACTCATCGGAAGGATGGTGGTGGAGGTGGAAGGCATTGGGACTGGAGTAGTTGTACTTGGTATCTGGTCTTCTAAATTTTTTCGTATTTTTGACGCGAAAAAAGGAGTCGCTTTGTTTTATCCATTACAATCTCTCGAAAATATTTTAATCTAAAGTTCTTTGTGAGGTTTTTTTGGTATTAGCCTTGAAACTTAAATCTTTTATTTTTGCTATTTTGACCCATTTCCCATTATGACCGCTGAAAGTTTCAAAGTTTCTGGAACACAACTCACTGTTTTTCACAGAGCAGCATGGCTGACGCATTGGCCTCTCTAATCTGCGAGGACATTTATCAGCAACATCATGGATGTAGTCTGTTTGGCATATGAGATTGGCCTCAGTTGTAAGATTTATAGCTTCTCGTCCATTCATAACATGGAAACCATCTTGTGAACACACCATTGGGTTTTCTAAAATTTTTATTTGTCGTTTATTGCTATTTATTATGTAGCAGCTTTCAACCTTGTACGCGAACTGTCAAAAAGTCTGTGCCCATGATAGCCGATGGTTGGAGTGATTGTATTTTGTTGTTGGACAAGTCCAGGGTGTGCAGATTAGCCAGGTGGGCAAAGCTGAATGCCTAAATTTTTTTTCATTTTTAACGTAAAAATTGTATTTTCAATCCTAAAACTTTCGCCAAAAACCAAAGCAAATATATTTTTAACAAGAAATTTACTTGCTGAGCATTATGCCTAGGCACACCTATATTATTTAAAACAAAAACTGTTTGCACCGAGTGAGAATCGGCAATTGTATGAGTTTTGTGGGAATTGGGAATTTAATATCTATTTTGTCCAAAAAGCAATGCTTTTCTTATTTTGTATATAAACAACCTGAATATTGCGGATGTTGTTATAGGCGAGTGAGACTTGTTTCAAGAAAGGTGTTCCCTGGAACATGTTTGGCGAAATTGACGTCAAGCAGTTGTGTGGGAGCCAGAGTAGCAGCAGCGGAGTGGTGGCAAAAGCACCTGGAGCCACATCCTTGATAGCGTTTGCTTCTAAATTGAGGTGCTGCAGGTTTTCCATTCCATTGAACAAGTCTACAGTTATCTCAGGCAGGTTGTTGTGACTCAGATCGATGATTTCAGCTTGAGAGAACTGCTTCATTGTGCCTGATTCAATGGTAGACAGAGAGTTTTCGCCCAAATAGATGTAGCGCAGGTTGGGGGTGTTGTGGGTAAAGTTTTTTGAGATGTGGGAGATGGAATTTCCAGTGAGGGTGAGCATTGAAAGGCTGCTCATGTTGCGCAGGTCATGATTTCCTAGCTTCTCAATCTTAACAAAAATAAATTGACTACAAGTATATTGTTTCTTCAACGTAATTGAATACGGCTGGCAGAGCCGTATTTTTGAGTGCTTCTCTGCAGCAATGTAATGTTTTTTTGCAAAACCAAATTTGGTTGCAAAAACAACTATCCTTTCTTTTGTGACATTGCACCAATCCAAACATTTTGTCTTGCATTGAATGGAAACTTGAAAAAGTAATTTTTCCCAACTTTTTTATATTCTGATGCGTTTTTCGGATTTTACGTCAAAAATTGCCCTTAAAATATCCATTGCACCCAGAATATTTGAGGTGATAGTCAAGTGGCGCAATGTCAGGAAAAAGGAAATCTACACACCTTCTTACCTTGTTGTATTTGATGTGCAAAGCAATAAGGAACTGCATTCCATCCAGCGCTCTTGAGGGAATGCGATGAAGACAGTTGTTGTCAAGGATTATGTTCTGCATGGTAGTTTTCACCTCATCGAACGCCTTCTCATCAATTTTGCAGATCTTAAAAAGATGTTTAATAATAGTTTTGTTAGAAAATGAAATCAGTAGCCAACCTTGTTGCAGCCTAAATTGACTTCAATTAGACTGGGTGTCTCCTGGAACACCACATCAGTCAAATTGCCTATCCTGTTGCACCTCAAACTCAGCACATTCAATGCTCTCAGGCCTTGGATAGCTTCAGTCGGCACTTCTGACAATTTGTTGTTGTTGATGTAAAGCTCTTGCATGACCGATTCCAGTCCTTTAAAAGCATCTTTTTGGATGGACTTGATTCGATTGTTGTCGAGCACCAGCTTCTTGATTCTCAAGTTTTTAAAGGCTCGCGATCCGATCTGAGTAAAAAAGATTTAAAAAATTTATTTCTTTTCACTGTCCTTTTTCAGCAATGAGTAACTATGATTGCACATATCTAAGTGAAGATTAGTTGCCTAGATTAGTTGAGAGAAGTTCAAAAAAGTGCTCAATTTTGAATTTGGACTTTCTGACGGTTTAAATTGAAATAACCCGTCATATCACTGATTTCGTTCGCCAAATTTTAAGGCTACATTATCTCGAATATTTTTTCAACTATTTCTAATTTGCTTTCAGTTAGTAGCTTGGCCTGCATCTCTTCTTTCCGCTGAGGTATCAACTGACTTTATGTTGTTGGAAAAGTTGGAGATTAAAGTCTTTGAATGAAGCGAGGGCCCCTCGCTTGAGGGGTATTTCCATTCAAATATCTTAGTTTTTTTTTTAAATTTCAGTGAGTCAGCTGATACCTAATCGGAGAGAAAAGATTCAGGCTTATAAGCTTAAAACAAACTGGAAGAATGTAATAAAAAGCAGCTGAGGTAACAATAATTTTGACGGGATAAGTCAGTACTTTGACGGGTGATATTAGTTAGTCTATGTTGACAACCAGGGAATGGATATAGTGGACGAAAGATGGTATTACTAATATATAAAAAAGTCTGACCTCAAGAATATTTGCATTCTCCAAAGCCAATTCTCTCACTTCAGCCTGCACCTTTTTCAATTCCTCCACTATCAAAGGTCCATTAGGTCCATTGCACTTGATTATAGCTCCATCCACATAATCTGTGCAAGTACATGCTGTTTGGTTTCTCAAGAAGGGAGGGCAAAAGGCACCCACAGAAGACACCACCGTAAACCCGATACATAACAATAGGATGTAAGTCTTCATTGGGTGTAAATTCTTGAAAAAACAGTATATTATATATTTTCTTTCTCTCACTCCTTAAAACGACAGCTATCAAAAAATTGAACAAAATAATACAGAAGAAACCTAAAAGGTGAATCCAAAAAAGGTGAATGAGTGGATGTGTGGATTGGAAGGGAAGTGTCGCTTTAAACTGGTGCAAAACCAACAGAAAAAGAACCAGGTCGACCCCTTGAGCGAATGGGTGATATAGACATAAGCGAATTTGGGTAAAGATTTCATGGAGGCAGTGACCATGAGAGGGCATACATTCTTATAAGTTCATCCACTTGGGGATCCTTCTTTTTAGGAGGCTGCCTGGGTCAAGGCTATCTCGCTTTGTGTAACAGAGGTATTCAGGAGAAGCAGATCATCTTTATTGGGGGCTAAATGTGTGACAAGAGTGGATGGATTAATTTGAGCGAGGGTATAAGCATAGTGAAAATTGAGAATGTGTAAAAAAATGTTGGGCTTCACATATTTTCTGAAAATTTGTCGGGGTTCCAAAAAGTATAAGAAAAGGAGCTCCCGAAAAATAAATAAAGAGCAACCCTTGCTCAAGTCCCACAGATGTCAGTTATTTATATGAAAAAAGCCAAAAAAAAAAAGCAAAATTTTCACACTTGACACATCGTGCACAAAAAGATGGGTGAGAAAGAACATGCGTTAAAAATCTAATGTCCGCATCGAGCTACAAAATTACAAATGTTGTTTTTTAAAATCCTTTATGTATTTTTCGCTTTCATGCAGAACCAATACAAAAAACAAAATTTCGCCTAGCAGCTTCCGCTCGCTTTCTAAAACACGAAAAAAGCTGATGTTACTGCACCCTCTCTACTTTTATCGCCCTCCAATTCATTGTGCGGAAACAAAACTAAATTTAAATATAATATTTTTTATTTCCCGTATATCTTTTCTTTTAAACAACACAACGGCAGTAATACAAGATACAACACAAGAAATATTAGAAATATGAAATAAAAGTATAAGTAATAGTAGCAAGTTATAGTCCTGAATCAATAAGCAAAAAATCAACGAAATGAGTAGTAATATTATTCCTGTTGCACATTATTACTACTACCCCATTTACTCTAATTATGTGGCCCCCTGCTAAATTTAATAAATGTCTTGAGCCATTGTATTCTTACCTACATTTTATGGGCAACTCTTGAGCATCTTATATACCAAAACGTAGTTGAGAATCTAACCCACATTTTGGCATATACCGTATTTACTCTATTAAGCGGGCATGCCCGCTTATTTTTCGACCCTTTGCTAGGGGTCCGCTTATTATAGGATGCGCGCTCATTAGACGGTGCCCGCTTAATTTTCGGCCTTTTCTCGTATCATAATTCAAATTTTATTGGGAAACACAATGAAATAGATCTCAAACGACTCAGGAAGAGCTGCAAATTTATTAGCTAGGGTGCCCGCTTATTAGAGGGTGCCCGCTTAATAGAGTAAATACGGTAACATGCCCATAATTTACCCATAAAATATAAGCAGGGCTGTCAAACGTGCTTTATTTCGAAAGTTCCAATTGTACTTTATTCCTTCTTTATTTTGACAAGATGTTTGTAAAAACTCGCATGCGAACTCAAATTTTTGAAATTTTCAATCTGCTCCGACATCTATCTACGACAAGGGTGTAGCTGCCGTAGGAGCCAGGAATTTTGGCGCCCCGCATCATCACCAGTCAGTAAAAGTTTATCGCATTATTTATTCATGCTGCTAAATTTTATGTGTCCTTTATTTTGCGGTAAAAAGTTTTATTTTTGGCCGTATTATTCTTTATTTATTTAGTGACTTGTTGACAGCCCTGAATACAAGTCCAAAATACGTTTTTTAGAGTTAAGGCGAGGGGTTTATAACTAGAGTAAATAGGGTACTTTGTTCACACTCTTTATTTGGCATACACATTGTAGGCCTGTGGTGTGTATAACCATCCATAGATGTCGTCTTGCAAAGGAGGCAGTCTATTCAAGGTTGTAGTGCTTCCCCTAAAACCCAAATGAATATAATTACCAGCCTACGGAATTTTCTACCTGGTCAAAGTGCCTGTGCCATACATCATTTGCGCGTTCATTTGAGCAGCATGATGCGCGGCTGCCGCAGCCATGTAAGAAGCATTATGTGGCTGGCCAGGCGGGCCAGTAGCACAACTGCCATTGGAAGAAGCAATCAACCTTTAAGTAAAGGTCAATAGGGTGACAAAAAAACTTTATTTTTTGATCTTTAGTTAAAGTTTGCAAAGTTTATTTACCTAATCTGGCGTCTCTTAGCCACACACATGCCTACAAACACAGCACTCATGACTAGTCCTACAGTGCTCAAGCAGATCACTATGATAGCTGTTGGGAGGCTTTTGCTAGCAAGCTGCCCTGCTTGTTGACCGTTTTGCTCAAAATCATAAGGAAATTTGTCTGATGCTGCAGCTGCGTGAGTGTCCTCAGCTATTGAAGCACTCTTCACACCCAAACTATTTTGCT
This sequence comes from Subanguina moxae, assembly GCA_000981365.1. NCBI lineage: Eukaryota > Metazoa > Nematoda > Chromadorea > Rhabditida > Anguinidae > Subanguina > Subanguina moxae. The sequence continues at coordinate 36,416 of BBSZ01008268.1, forward strand.
GCAATTCCACCTCTTCTAGTCTGCTCTCTGTGGAGATTGGTTTCTCCACTTCGGAGTTGGAGGAAGTCTCCTCATTGCTACTTTTTAATGAAAATCTTGGGGTTCCTGCAGCAATGACTATGCTTGGAGGCAGCGTTTGAGTGACTACCACATCATTTCCCACATTATGAGCTGTGTGGATTTTGGGTGGACGTGTGAGGAAAGGCACTGGCAAGGGGTATATTTGATTGGGATCATTCGCTATGTCAACTTCTTCCTGTGAAAAATTGTTGATGGTGGTCGTTCTGGAGCTGCTGGCTTGAGGTGCAGAACTGGACGAGGGTTGAATGGAGGAAAAGGTAGATGAGGTGGACTCAATTATGGGCTCATTGATAGCGGAAAATTGAGATGCATCCACGAACTGATTGATATCAGTCTAAAATTTTGGCGAAAGTCATACTGATAGAGCTGAAGCTACAGTATATTAATTAACTACAAACCTATGGTTTACACCAAGCGAGTGGTTAACGACATTTTTCACGAAAAGAATAGCCAATTGAGTTATAAAAAGTAGGCAGCAGAGTCTGCTTAGCAGACTAGTTCCTTAATCAGAAATTTCGACCAATTCACCGATAATTTTTGTAAAAAGCTCAGTATTTAACTAGCTAGCCAATCGGGGCCGATTGGCCGGCGTTTTCATTATTTCCAGCAATGCAATCCTACAATCCTAGGTTAACTATATGCTCATAGTTATTTATTTTGACTACGCGCCCATACTTAACTGTAAGATTCACAATTGCCTCAATCTCGTATTTTCGACTAATCAGAGAATTTACCGTAGATATTTTTTTGTCACTAATTGGACGAATATTGGAGAGCAAGCTGTGTTGCCGATCATTTGGCAACTGCAAAGTAGACTCTGTGAATGATTCAGGTGCTTGCACAAAGGCCCTTCTCTCCTCCTCACTCTTGACCAGTTGTGGCAGTTTGGAGAAAGGGGATGAGTTAGTAAATGGACCACTTGCAGTGGCGGAATCATTGCCGCCTTGCACTCCTCCAAGCATGGCAGAACCAATGGAGTGTTGCCCACTGCAGATTATATCCTCACTGTTCGGCACATAAACACCCACACCCTGTTGCAGCATGTGAACTTTTTCCTCGCATACTAATGGGTTCTCTGCAAAAAAAAATTTTAGAGGTTTTTTTTAGAAAAAAACTTGCCTTTGAGCAGCACAGTAACCACTCTACGATTGAACGCACTATAGGGTGTTCTGAGCAGTTTGTTGTGAGATAAATCAACAAGCAACATGTTGAGTTGTGAGAGGAAAGTGGCTGGAGCTAGGTCAAGCAACTCGTTGTGGCTTAAATCAACCATTACTAGGGCTCCATTGTTGTAGAAAGCGTTGGGATCCACACTCTTTATCTGAAAATATATTGGGTTGGTATACTTTTCTGATATAACAAGCTAGTCTCTGTCATGGTTTTTTTGTAGTTTTTATGTCATCATTTTTGGGTTTCGATTAGCTGTGATGCGCGCCTAAATTTTGTCCAGCTTAATGTGTAATTTTCGTGATTCTGAAATCTTTACTCGATTTTTTTTTTCTTTTGGCCGGAAATGACTCCAAACTTGAAAAGGATACGTTAAAGATGCTGCTTAAAACTGGACGAAAAATTTTAAACAAAAATGTGCGAACATAGACGCAGAAAAATTAGCAAAGTTGTTAAAAGTTTGTTTTTAACGCGTTATTGTTACAAGGCGCATGTTTAAAACTGACCATTTAGGTGAGCTATCCTCTTAACTTAGATTAGCCTTTTACACATTTAGCCTTATGGATCCATAGCCAATAATAATCCAAACCTTGTTATCCTTGAGAGAAATTTGCTGGACCTTGGTGCAGCCTTGGAACATGCCCTTTCTGACCTCAGTCAATTGATTACCTTCTAACACCAAAATAACCACCGAACTATTGGCAAAAGCATAGTCTTCAATTTTGGATATCCTATTTTCCCCCAGGTATATTTGGCGCACAGATGGCAAATAAGAAAAAGAATCATTGTGAAGCACTTCTATCCGGTTGCTGCTTAAATCGATCATCTCCAGCTGTTCAAAGGAGCTGAATTGATGAGCAACCACTTCACTCATCTGATTCTCAGTCATGTAGAGGAAACGGAGGGTGGGAGTGTTCAGAAAGCCTTGTCTGTGAATACTGCTGATCTTGTTGGAAGCCAGATTAAGCAGGGAGAGCACTGGCAGATTCATAAACGACAGCATTTGGATGGAGTGCAGATTGTTGTTGTGCAGGTGAAGGGCCATCAACTGGCGAAATCCTCGAAGAGCTGCAAACAAATTTTGTTTGAGAAACGGAATAGCCAAAGCAGTTAAAAAATTAAAAACAAGTGTTTGTTTTGACTTTTTGATGTTAAAAGTGTAATTTATAAGAGCCAAAGAGTAAATTTACCTGGAGCCGGCACTTCGGAAAAGTTGTTGTGCCCTAGGTTGATAGTTTGCAAACTGCCTTTGGCATTTTCAAAGAATGACTTGTGGATATTGGAGATTAGGTTGTGGGAGAGATTGATGTCAAAAAGCTAAAAATAGGTGAAATTGAATGAGTAGAAGTAAAAAGCATTGGTTTATTTATTTTAACAGCTCACTTCAACGAAAAAATTATGAACAATAGAACTGGGTTATATAACCGCTGTACCGCTCTATTAAACTATGCCGTTCTAATGGAAGGTGCCGCTCTATTAGAAAGAACACGGTAGAGTCAGTAAGAGATGCTTTTGGTCTGTTTACCAAACTATATGTTACCTTTGGCAATCTGGGCAGAGCATCCTCTTGTCTCAACTCCTCAATAGAGTTGTTAGAAAAATCCAACTTTAGCATAGAGCTCATGGAAGCAATTGTAGAGACTGGGATGTTGGTTAATAGGTTGTTGGCCAAACTCAACTCTTGTAATACAGGCTCTAGACCATTGAATGCTCCATTCTCCACTATTCGAATGCCACAATTGATCAGCTCCAATCGTTTAATATAGAGTCCGGCAAAGAAATTAGGAGGTAGTACACCTATCGGGGAGGAGTGCCGTATGCTAAGTGCTTTGAGCAGTCCTAATTGGGATTGTTGTGTTCTGAGCACTTGGAGCAGCTCTACTGCATCCACATTAGAGCAGTTGAGTAGCACTCCATCCAGTTCATCCACACACCCACATAGACGTTGCACTTGGGATGGGCAACCACTGCATTGGCTTACACTGCAATAGATGATAAAAAATGTGAGTAGGGTGGAGAACGGCTTCTTCCATTTGGTGTGCCGAAGGGAAATTGCGTCTAAAGGCGTCATGGTTGAGCAAGATGGCTGATGTTGTGTGCGGTCAAGTTTTAGATGTCTGGAAAAATCAAGGGATTTTTAATGATATAATTTTTAGAAAAAGTTGAAATAATTAAGCCTTCTCTAACCATTGCTGTTTCTTCTCAAACCCAACACTTTGAACTTGTTCGATTTGTATATATCCTTTGCATTGCAACGCACTCCGCTATCATCTTTTGTTAGCGGAGTAGGCTGGAATTTTTGTTTCGCCCTGATGCCGGCATCAGGGTCGAGCCCCTGGTGCCGGCATCAGGGTTGGGGGACTGGGGTTTTGGGTAGGGCCCGGGGTTTTGGGTGTACCAACCGTGTAACAGGGTTGGCCAGGTTCTTGGCCTAGGATTGGGATTCTGGATAGGATTGGAATTCTGGGTTGGATTGGAATTCTGGGTAGGGTTGGGTTTCTGGGTAGGGATGAATGACCCCAAACCAAAACCCCAGCCCCCCCCCCCCAACCCAAAACCCGCGGCGATTATATATTATCCGCGGCGATGTTTTGGCGCGGCGTTATTTTGTCACGTACCGCTTTATATCAAAGCTGCAAAAATTAAAACATTTGCATGTAACAAAAAGAGACGAACAAGAAAAGAGACGAAAGAAATTTGGGGGGAAAAAACGAGAGCAAACTATGATAAGCATCTTTCCAAATTTCTAGACCTCATTGTAAAAATAAAAGTCGTAATGCTTATTTGTTACAAGAATCTGGAAAAAAGGTTAAATTATTTACTACGCAACAAAAAATTATCATCAGAACGAGCAGGAAAAAATCAATAACAAAAAAGGTTTCATCAAAGTGCCATGCCTCTCATTTTAAAATTCGATTTCTTTTACAAATGGAAACACTCATCCATTCACTATATTATTGCTGGTTGGTAGCCTGTGGGGAGAGGAGGGATTAGTCCTTGTGCATTTGCACATATATCTCGTGAAGAGGGGCATTGCGCACTGAACCCTTTCAGGCAGGGGAGTGGGCTGGAACATATCTGTATGATTCTTTACAGAGAAGAAGAACCATGGGAATGTGTGTGACACACGTAGAAGGGAGTCGAGTGGGAAAGGTGGGGCAAGTGGCTGCGACAAGTGGGGGAACTATCCGTTTATCTGTAGAGACACATGCCTTTGCTGTCTGTAGAGATCCTTCTTGAAAAGCATATGGCGAAGAATGTCCATCTATGGCTGAGAGATATAGATGTCTTTTATAAAAGGAAATGGCGTCTTTTTACTAGTGTTGTCTTTTCGAAGGTCATCTGGATAGCGGGTTACACAAACAATATATGTGTGTGAAAAGTTTGGTAGACAACATACACACACTTCCTTTGCAATATATAGGGCGGTTCAATCAGCTGTAACTTTTCTTTTTCGACTTTTTACGATATTATTTTTTATTCAATAGAGGAGAGCCGGAAGTTTTGTTAGCTAGCATGCCATATTTGTTGTAAAAAAACTTTGCTTAATGAAGGTTGAAGAGTGTTTTGATTTAGTACAATTTTTTAGATGGTTTTCAATTCTCCAGAGAAAGGGTTTTGTGTAGTCAATTGCGCAAAGCTAAAAAGTCATGTAACAGTGCAAACAAGATGTTGCGCAAACTATCCTCTTTTGTCTTGTGATCAAATTCCAGATAAGAAACGCATCTAAGCATGGTTTAAAAAATTCATGGTATCGGGAAAAGTTTACAGGAAATAAAGACGAAATACAATGAAAATCTATTTTTCACTCATATACGGTTAAAAATAAGAAGATTAACAAAAAAAATGCTTTTATTGAATGTGACTAGAGCTGGCGAATGAGGGGCGGGCGGGATAACGGGACGGAATTTTCGGCCGAAAAAAAAAACGGGAACGGGATTTTGAGTTTTAAAAAACGGGATCCCGGCGGGATCCCGCCCTAAAAACGGGATTTTTCTTAAATTGTTAATTATACAGTTGATCCCGTACGGGATCCCGTCCCGTTGCCAGCTCTAAATGTGACGTACAGGTCAGTGTAAAAAAACTCAGAGGTTCACCTCAAATAATCTTATCTTATCTTATTGAAATGTGTTAAATTCTAATTTTTTCGCTAGGTCTTTTCTTTTTTTTTAGCCTCTGCATTGTCAACCACTTTTTTTTTAGTTAATAGCGCATAAGTAAGATTTCCAAGCAGCATTTGTTACCCCTACGAGCGCTAGGGCCTATAAAATCGGAAATCGGCCCCTACGGGCACGGCTTGGCAAAAAATTTTAGAGTCTCGATGTTTTTTTCTCACCGTGTAGACTATCCATTGTAGAGATGTGTTTCACCTCTTTATTCGCTCAAGTATTAATTGATTGATGTAACCGCTGGGAAGAGCGGGAAAAGGAGGAAGAGAAGCAACAGAAAGGATTATTGTCCATCCGCGCATTAGCCGTCCACTGTATTTAGGTCAATTCTGACCAGTTGTAGAGGAGGTTAATGTTCTGTTAACTAATCCAAAAATATGATAGACACCACTCATC
>BBSZ01008270.1:0-48170 GCA_000981365.1 Subanguina moxae
CCCCCCCCCCCAAAATTAATTTTTGGGTGTTTGACTTGATTAAAACCAATATCCGTGGTATCACTACCAATTATCATCATAACTGATTAGCAAAGGAAAGTTGTTTACCCTCACAATAATTATCAGCCAGCACATTAGTATCTATCATAGCATCGAGAAGCTGAGCAATGTATTACTATTAATCAATAAAATTTCCCAACCATCAAAATGACTCTAAATGAAGCTACAAATACATTAAACACCAGAGCTATTCCAATCTCTGAGATGATTGGAGGTAGTTCTCAATGCAGAGTCTGTGGCGACAAATCTGCTGGCTACAACTTCGGTGTACTCACGTGTGAGTCCTGCAAAGCCTTCTTCCGTCGCAACTGTCAGAAAGAAAAGCAGATGAAGTGCCCATTTATGAGCATCTGTGAAATCAACAAAATGACCAGAAAGTACTGCCAAAGTTGTCGTCTTCAGAAATGCATTAAAGTTGGTATGAGGAAAGAAAAGCTAGCTAAGAACTCTAATGCTGCAAAGCAAAACTCACCAGTAGAAGTGGCTAAAGAAGAGGCAAAAATTATGGTTGAATTTGAAGCGGTGGACCACACGAGTACCAGCGCCAAAGTGGACAAGTGTAAGTGCACTTGCAAATGTGGTTTCTATGCAGAAGGCATTGCATTGAAAGCTGTGGATGCTAGCATGCAAATAAGAGGTAGCTCAGCTTATAAAAATGCTTTCGTAGCAAAATTTATTTGTTTTCTAGTCGTAACTGAAGAATCTCCTAATCTTTACACTTTGGCACCATACGACCAATTATTGTTAGAAGTAGCCCTTTATTTCATTAAATTTGACTTTTTTAAACGAAGATGGTGTCTAATGATAATTAACAGGAACTTCTGAGTGCCAACGCAATCATGGATGCGCCCTTATTTGTCTCGCTGGACCGCTTTCCAGACACCACTAAAGTAGATCCATTAAACTTATCTTTATTGGATGTTGTTCGAATCAGCGACATGGCTATGCAGCGTATCATCTCTATGGCAAAACAGCTCTCAACTTTTATGGGTTTAATACAAGAAGACCAGATTGCCTTGCTAAAAGGGAGGTTAAATTTATGCATTATTAATCATCTATACTTAAAAAATCCTCAAAATAAAACATAAAATTGACAAGAACGTTATGTAGAATCCACAAAAGATCATGCCTGAGCATTGAAGCATCGTATTCAAACCCTTATAATACTAATATTTTAAAGGTGGCTTGACAGAACTGCTAATTCTGCGAGGAGCAATGGTATTTGATTCAGCCAATGACATTTGGAAACACGATATCTACTGCTCCAACAATGAAAAATCTGATAGTAGCTCGAGCAGCACATCAGCACTTAATTTATCCTATTTGAATATGGACGTGCTTAAACAGGCAGTTGAACAAAGACATTATTTAGAGCACAAAAGGTGGATGTTCAACATGTTTAAACAAATTGTTTTATTGATTTCTAGATTCCTGTCATCCTTTAAAGAGGAATGGCGTCAAAACTCCACAATTATGCTTTTAATGAATGCTATTTGTCTGTTTTGTCCAAGAAGACCGCATATTTTAAACGTAAGACAAGTAGCAGCGATTCAAAATACCTACAGTGATTTGTTAAAAAGGTTCATATACTTTTCTGACACGATAAAAATAGAACAAAATTGTTTTCAGGTTTCTGTTTACTGAAAGCAAGAAGAAAAATAGCATAAATGGACCAGAGCTAGCATACACTATGCTGATGGCTAAGTTTGAAGAATTGGATTTGCTCAACAAAAGTATGCATTTAGTTTATGGTCAATTAAATCCAAAAGATCTAGATCCTTTGCTTCAAGAATTGCTGAATCATTAAAACTAATTTGCCTCTACTGTATCATAGCCCTTGTATGATACAGTAGTATCACTATTTTAACTGTTTTTTATATTGTTTAAAAAAACAAATATTTAAATAAAAATATTACACACGCTAATTAGACATGCTTACAATAGTATTGTAACAATACACAAAAGTTAACATACAAAATAGCAAGACGTATTTCTGAAAAGACTTTGTCTAATTTGAAATTATGCTAAAAAATGCCCAAAATTTTCAGAAAGCAGCTGTGTTGGCGTGCAGCTATGTATGCTATTAAACCTTAGGCTTGGGGTAGGCCAGCTAAGGTTAACCGAGATCCAGCGTGTTCTCTGTTTCACTTAGTTTGGTTGTTTAAAGCTGACCTTCCCTAAATCTAAAAGTTTAATTGTGTTTAGTTTACGTTGTATATGTATTGTTTACTTTGGTCCTAAGGCAAATACGGAAATTTTTGACTTCCTAAAAGTCTAACCTTCTTTTTATAACGAAAAGTGGTGGAAAATAGCTTATTTATTGTTTTTAACGTGTTGAAATGCCTTAGGAAGGGCTAAAAGAACAGTGGGGAAGAAAAAAAGAGTTATAATCGACTATCGCCCACAATGTTATATTTTCTTATGATGTTATTGGCATTTTGGGTTCTTATCTTTATGCGGAATACAGTGCTTATATTAATTTTACTTATTTTTTTTCCACAAAGCCTAGTAGGAAAAATTTTGGCGGAGGAATCAATCAACCATCAAGCGAAAAGATCCCTTCAATAAGCTTATCAACGCAGTTGCTGAATTGTATTGTTCAAAGTGAATGCAGTTATAGAAAAGTGTGTTGCAAAAAAAGTTATTTTCTATTTTACTTGGTATTCCGGATAAAGGATAAGAACCACATTTTGTTTATCTTAAAAAAATAATAATCCTGCATTTTTATGTTAATGTCAGGACTAATACCGTACCTTGTCTTTCACCCCTTTCTCCACAGCAAAAGTCAGCATTGTTTTCCTGTGTCGTATCTTTTGTCAAATCAGCAAAAATCAATTAGTTTTTCTACTTTCTTTTGCAATCCTTTTAGTAAGCTATCATACGACTTTTTTTTTCTTCTGTAAAGGCTTGTTGTGTTGGCCACACAAAAAGAGTGTTTGAGGTGACGGTGCTTACTTTTTATTCCTTTCATAAGTTTTTTGCTTCTTTTGCTTTAGTAAAGAAGCAATTGGATGTATACACTACTGATAAAAGATTTCAATGAAAAACTAGAAAGACTCATTTGATTTTTGAAAAGATTATTATTTTTTATTGCTTTTATTCTTGCATTTAAATACAATTGTGCTGTTATACGAGAAACACGTGTCACGACATGCTAAACAGTCAAAAGAGAACCTAATTTTGGAGCTAAAATAGATTTGGGAATTTCAAATTTTATCGACTAAATCCTTTTTTATAATGTCAGCTCTACTCAATTTTTAATTTATCTAGGATATAATCTTTGGCAAAAAGACTCTTTGTGCCGCTTTTTCCCAAACTTTTTTTTCTTCTATAAAAAACTCCATGCACAAATTTTATTCTTTTGAAGCACTTTTAGTAGACAAAATATGCTCAGAAATTCGTATTTGATAACGTAATTTTAGAAAATTACTGATTACCCATATATTGTTGAAAGTAAGGAGGTCGAGTCTTCAAAAAGTATTTTTTAGACTAAAAATATTTTTATTGTCCGACTAAAAGTTTATTATTTATAACTAAATCATTGCTAACAGATTTGCTAGGTTAATGTCTTTTTCGCAGATAATAAATTAAAAGCGATTTAATGTAAATTGGTCATCAAATGGAAGAATGAAATAGACCACCCATGTCTGTAAGTAGCTCAATATGTTTGATGTGTAGAAATTGGAAAAATACTATTTGAGTTTTTTTCAGTGATAGAAGTTAGCAATCACAATTGTTTTTCAGTCGATAAATGAAAAAACAAATCTAGCAACGGGCACAAAAGATTTCCGAAAATAACAGCTGATCCGGCAACTTTTGTTCAAGTAAACAACTGAAAAGCAACACCTTAATAAACACTTTTAAGCTTAAACCATAATTTTTTTAACTTTTATTTTATTTATTTTGTATGGTCATTTCTGCTGGAGATTGACTAGTTGGCGTGCACTTTCATTAAAATTAATATCAGCTGTGGGAAATTTATGTCTTTTTGTTCATGTATAAGTAATAATGAATAACCGGAACGATGAATTATATCTCTGCTTTGATAGACGGATGTAAAGAATACTATAACAATCGTTTTTTATTGCTCCTTAAATAACTTTTTGCGTAAAAAGCTTTCTTTTTGCTACAAAATTACGTTACTACTGTATTATAGTTCAACCTTTTTTCTCTCTTCTTTTCAATGTATGTCTGGATAATTTTTGAATCTGAAACTCTGGTCTGTCATTATTGTCAGTAGTTTATAGATCGAAAAAATGCGTGAAAACTCAACGGTCAATCATGTGTTATCACCGCTATCTGCATTACTTTCCCTATCACCAATAATTGTTCTATTCGGTGTCCTAATAGTCGTCCATGTTCTTTGTAGCTGAGTAAAATCAATTTTAAACTTCTGGCATATCACACACCGGATATCTGAAAAACACAATAAAAATTGCTCATTTTGAGCTTTAAGGTTCGTCTCATGATTCTTGATTCGCCAGAGTCAGGCTAAAGCCAAACAATGTTTGATCTGTTGTGAATGTAAAGCCTCTAAATTAATATATTATTCCCATTCTTATTACATAATTATTTATTGTTCCACAAAACCAAATTAAAATATGATGATTTCCTTGTAGTCTATTGCGCAGATGCGGATTCTTTTCAACCCAATTAATATCTAGCCAGTTGCTCGTTTTCTCAATTCAAACTTTTTTCCTTTATTTCCAACATGCAAACTTTTGTAAAGAAACATAGCCTGTATCCAGACAATCGATTTGTCTAGACAGAAATGCTTGGTTTGCTTCTTTCACCCCTTTCTGGGTGCTTTGTAAAAAGCGGCTATTTAGTGATCGTTCTCTATTGTACGAAAATGGTTGAAAGAAAGGAATGTTCTCATACTTTTTGCTAATTTTCTCTTCACTTTTGTTTTGAAATTTGCCGTCAGTCTGATTTTTTTCAGCTCTCTTTTGCTTGCTTAATTGATTTCACTGAGAAAATTTAAACAAAGAATTGTTTAAAAATAAAATTTGTTGTTTCCACAAAGCTTTTTCGCTATTTCTAAAATCCTATTCGAATTAATTTCTTTGATTGTAAATGAAAATACACTAGTCGCCTGTTTTTTAAAGTCTGCCAGGTATTTTTTGCCGACTTATTGCTTTTGTTTACATTTATTCATTGATATTTGGAACTTGCGTGAGTGAATTCTATTTGTCGCCTTGGTTTCCAACTATTTTTTTGGTTTTCCACCTATCTTGTAACGCGAAACGCAAAGGGCTCATAAAAGTTATAAAATTTATGGGTTACTTCTTCAAGTGTACAAAGGCTTGAAAGAAAATGAAAAGAAGTGGAAAATAACGTTTGTATAAAATTGGATTTATCACTTACACACTGCATCTTCATATTTATCAGAAAAGTTGGGCGCCATATAAAGAGTCTTACAAGTTCAAAAGTTTGATTGAGACAATTGACTTAAGCGGATGCTAGTTGCCTTAACGCTTCATAATCCCAATTTTGTGTGTTTGTGTTATAAATATACGGGTTTAATTCCCCAAGTTTGAGTTTAAATAAAGTGACTAAGATCGTCTAGGTCATGTGAACTGCAACATCCTTTTATTCAAAGAATTAATGCAAGAATTCTTTGAAGGATTCTAACCATTGCAGAGAAAATTTCTCTTTTTCTTTCACTTTTTCTTATCATTGTATATGTAGTCTTAGTTAGCTATTTTGAAAAAATATTACGTTTTTTTGGCACAAATTATTTGTGCAAGTGAATTTCGACTTATAGAGGTAGACAAGTCCTCAAAATTATATGTTGTCTTTTAAAGTTTATCAAACTGCTTGTTTACCAACTAATATGTTTCATTTTCATCTTGATATTAGTATTTGGAACTTGCGTGTAGATTTCTAATGTACTTTCTCCCAAACAACATAATGTTATACATTTGGTTGGATGTTAAACCTCTGGTTTAGCATCAAAACTTAACAGGTGTTTTCCCGCCTATTTATCCTACTACTGATTCCCACTCTTGCATTGGATGCTTGGGTAGTTTAGAATGAAAGCCATTTTTCATATCTCCCTGCTAAATTGGTTTCCGGATGTTTTTCAGGGTGTTTTGCACCACTTTTGGTGCAAAAGTAAGCAATTGTTTTGTTTGAAGGTGGGCAATAGCAAAAACAGCAAGGAAGTAGATTTTTCTTAAGCTTGAACTTTGTTTACTCTTTTTTAATTTTATATAGTAAGAATATGGTCTTTCTCATAATGTCTGCTTAAAATTGAATAATTAAATTATTTGGAAAGTGGATATTCCGATATTAATCAGACTATAATTATAAATTTATTATGATTTAGAGTATTGGCAAGCTCATTATCTGATGGCCCTTGAAATGGCCAGTGGATGCGCCTAAATCCGCTTAGTTTCTTCTTCTTTTTGTTGTTTAGGGTGTGTATGTGCACGATTCTTCCGCCCATTCTTCCTCTCTTCCGGCTCAGCCCAAATCGCACCCACTTAAAGCCAAAATGATAGACATTATTATTATTATAAGTTTTCAAAGAATCGAAACTGATACATATAAAAGTGCTTGGCCAACGACCTTGAACTAGTTGCAAATAAATGTGTTAAGGCTTTGATGAAAGAAAGCAAAATGATTTTTTTTGCATATCATTAAGGCAAAAAATGTAAAAAGATTTTCTAATTTTTTAATGGTGGCAGTAATTCAAGAAAGCAGTTAGCCTAATAACCCTCCAAATATAAACTGTTATGTGATTTTTCTATTGCATACGTCTCTGTAAAAAAATCCTTTTGTTAATTCTTCTTAGAGTAACAATTTGACCAACACAGATGAATAATCAAAGTTTATTAAAAATCTAGAGCAAGTCCCTCAATTGGTGCGCGTAGGCAGAAACTAGTTTGAAAAAATATTTACGAACTTTTAGTGGTTTGTGGTTCCACATCAAAAGGATTACAAAGCAGCGTCATTCACACCCACAGATCACAATTGCACTATTATGTGCGCCCACAAACCTTACAGAAATCTTTGAAACGAGTGGTGGCCCGGTGAAATGCAGATCTATTGTAGTATTAGGATTATAACATCCACGAAACATAATAGGATTCCTCACATGAAAACACTACTGATGCTGCATCTCTTTACAATACATTACATTTTAGTGAAGTCAAATATCGTGAATCAGTGACTGGCACTGCTAGACATCACACTTTGTGCAGCCAAATGACCTTATATAATATTTAGAACAGGAACTTTGATCATTTGTAGTTATTATTTTTTAAATACCTACTTGACCACTTTACACAGTATCACCATTATTGAATATTTGACCTTCACGAAAATAAAAGAGATGTCAGTTGTTTTCAAATGGCTTTATTGTCCAGAGGACTCGAACACTCTAACTTAATAGGTAACTAGTAAGTAAAACCACATTAAGTTTTAATATTATGATCACTGAACTTTTAAATTTTGTGAGTTCGTAGTCCAGGTCATTTCTTTGTTATAGCTCCTGTCTCTGCTCAAAAATAAAAAAATATCCGCTTATTTGTAAATGAAAATTTACTATTGCTGCTTGTAAAATTTGGACTTTAAGACTTTTTTTCTTAAACGCTATTCATTTCCCAAGGCCAGCACCTTTTTGGCTGCCAACCCAACAAAGAAGGTACATAAAAGAAAAAGTTTTCTAAGAATATTTGTATAAAGCAACAAAGGTTTCTCCACTTCTGTTGCTAAGTACTTTTGTGTCCAGTTCCAGTAAGCTTATTTTTGTAGTCAGTTGCCAAGATGAGTAAGCCATAAATTTGTCATTTTATGCTTTTCCTTCTAGTTTATTTACTTTTTCTGCAGCAGCAAGAATAGTTGAGCATCTCTTTATTTTAAAATTATTTCAGAGAATCTCGCCAAAAAAAATTGATAGTTTTCTGTAAAAGAATAATTTATTGGCTTTTTATCCCTTATTTAGTTGTAGAGCTTGTGTCAAAAGAATGAATAAGCTAGTGGGAATGAGGAAGTTAGCGCTTCTTTTCTTCATTTGGTTCTTTTATTTGGTACATTTATTATCTAAAACATTCCCTCCCTTTCAGAAAAGGCATGTGGCCAGCTGAGCCTTGTGTTTTGGCCTGAACACTATGGCTGGATGCCAGTTAGCTTGCCTTCTCTTGCAAAGAGCCCTACTTCCTCTTGATTCTCAGAAGAGACTAATCCTAAAAAGATGTTTTGGTGAAAGCAATTTAATCGTTGTTGTTTGTTGTTGTCTCCCTCTTTTTATTTATTTTTTTCCATTTTCATTTTGGTGGCCTCCAATTAAAAATAAATAACAACATTTGTTTGTCTCTAGCTTTTTTAATAGAGTGACGTGAAATTAAGATGTTTAAAAGACAGAATTTAAAAGTTTCTCCATTTATGCTTCAGAAATTAAGCAAAATAAGCGCAACTTGAACTAGATTGCTTCAAATTTAGATAAAAAAAAAATACTAATGCCAAAACCGTATCTGTGCTCTTCTTAACAGTAGTAAATCGATTGTGGGCGCCCAAAAACTGTGTTTATATAAGTTAAGACTTCTTCTAAGAAAACTGCCACTTATCTTTTATTATTAGTAAGTGGCTAAAAGCGATGTTTGTAAGCCGGCTAGTAGCAACTAGTAGCAGCAGTAGCCAAAAAAATTATTGTTAGGCGGACTCTCCCACATTTGTAATTAGTCAGTGGGATAAAAGTCGGATAATTTGTAGTTAAAAAGGGGATATCACATTCAGAGATCTTAGAAAATACTTAGCGAATAAAATTGTATTTTTATTGTCAAAATAAAAAGTTTTTTAGTTTTTGAAAAAATATTTCATTTCCTTGTTAAGAGGTTATAAAAGAAGCTTTTGTCTATTCACATTGACGGCCTTTGAATGACTAGAAATAGCAGTAGCTGTTGAGCATCCTCAGTTCTGAATTAAATAGAAAAAAGTGAATGGAAAAAAACGGCTCCAGATGTTCACATCTAAACACATAAGGTTATTACAAAATTTACAAGTCACATTTTTTGAACGAGGCAATATAACACAGTAAATAATCTCTGAATCAATTTTTGTCTGCAAAATAGGTTTTTTGTTGTACAAAAGCACTTTGATCTACCAACAATTGGTTTTGTATGCATTTGTCTACACTAAATGGACTTTACTGAGGTATACAGCAAATTTGACTTTTGCTTTGGGAGACTAACGTAAATTTTACATCTGGGCCCAAAATTAGAATTATTGTCTGAATCTGGGTTTCCACAGGCACTGACTTCCCTTCTTTCTAAAATTTCTAAACCAACTTTTAGTGTCAATTCAAATCATTAAAATTATTATTTTCAATAGTGAGATTGTTTTAAAATAATTTTTAAATTTTTGTATCAAAACCTCGCTAGAAGTGTTGATAATGAATATTCTAAGAAAATTTTTCGGAAATATCACAACTGTTAAAATTAAAATCTGTTATGTGGCACCCCTCAAAACTTGGTTTATCTTGGTTCGCCTGTGTGTGCATTTCCTACAATTAGCCAATGCAAAGAGCAGTAGTTGTGTGGGCAGATATTCCCAAAAGTATATCAGTTAATGAGTACTTCTGCCACACATTTGAGGCATTACTTAAATTACTTTGACTGCTAGAGAGCCAGCCTAATTAAAAACAGACTTCTTGTTCAGCTTTTGAGCAAATCTGTGTGGTCTACAATGTGTTGTTTGCTGTTAAAATATAAAAATCTTTTACATGCTTACTGCTGTGTCATTTTCGTATTTTTCTTTCTTTATTATTTTTTTATTGTTTCACCACAAAAAAAGTATTAAATTATTTAAATGTTTTGAAAATTTAAACTTCATTTCCTTGTGCTTTTTGCCAACTTTGAAAAATACAGCTCAGTATCTTAAGAAATTTTCAAAGAATATTTTAGAATCTTTTGTGAAATTTCAAATCAATATCAAGTTTTTAAATAACTTAATAAAAAAAGTGCTCACTTTACTTGGTTTATTCAATTTTTCTGAACTACTTTTTATGACACTGGTTGGATAAACTACGAAATAGAGAATCTCTTTCAAAATTGCTTGTTTTCTTTGAGTGAAATGTGTTAGAGTTGAATCACCGATCTAGTTTTTTGAGGGTGACTCATTCCAAAAATAATAAGCAGCACTCAATCTGTTTTGCACCTCAAATTATTTTTTACATTTTTTTTACTTTGAGTGAAAGGCTTTAGTTCTCTCGAAAAATGGCAACATCTCAGGGTTTTCTTTTGCTGGCTAGCTGGCTGTATGTGTGTCAGTTTGCATTTATTTATTGAGAGCTTCTTCGCAAATTCATACCGTCGAACAGGTGTAGTGCCTGCAAAATCAACATTTTCCAAGTACAGTCGACTCTCGATATAAGAGCACTTCGCTATAAGAGCACTCTCGGTATAAGAGCACTAAAAAAAAATTTGGTTGGCCGATAAAGACAGATAAAACAGACAAAGTTTATCTTCGCTATAAGAGCACTCTCGCTATAAGAGCACAAACTGTCGGTCCCAATGGGCGCTCTTATATCGAGAGTCGACTGTATCTTTTTAACCCTCTTCCATTGTTTATCTTAGCAAAGCCACAATATCTTAGCACAAAGGTCATGAATAGAAAGTAAAAGAGGAAAAGCAAGAAAACTGGACTAATTTTATAAAATTTTTTAAAATGATTCTAGCAAGAAAATAGCCCCAAACTGGTCATTCTTTTTGTGCCAACAAATCCTAAGCCCTAATTTTATATAAAACTTTGTTGTTGAAAGCTGTTTCTAATGCTGTCTTCTGCTAAAAGGGAGATGCCGACCAATTTTGGACCATTTCCTTCTTCTTGCCAATTTCTTCATGTCGGTCACTGCCTCCTCCCTTGGGGCCAATCTTTTGTAGGCTACTCCAATTTGATGTCTTTTTCCATTTGGCTCGGAGGCACATAGCCACAATATCTCTTTTTGGCATCTTGTAAATTAGAAAAAAATTATCTTGTGTTATTGTATGAAGTCTTTATGGCTTGTTTTCAGTTTTTTTATTATTATTTTTTCTTAGTTTTCATTTAGTTTTTTGTTCATTTTTTTCGATTTTTCTGTATGTTCCTTGTAAGTTATTTAAGTCTTTATTTAGTCTCGTTTTCTGCTTCTAACAAAAAAAAACACATGTAAGAATTGAATTTTAACAAAATTGATAAAAAAACAGAAATTTAAAAGTTATTTTTAACTTTTAAACGTTTAAATAGCGTTTTCAAAAGAGTGTAATATAAAAAAATAACAGCTCATTTAAAACCAAAGTAATAAAGCAACAGATTGGTCAAAAGACATTTAATAAAAAGATCATAAGCTTTAATAAATAGACTAAACAAATATGAAATCCAAAAGAAGTTAAAATCTCGTACTATTTCCCTTATTTTAGTTAATATCACTTTTAAATGTTTTCCAAAAAAAAATATTTTTCCCAAACCCTGATTTTCAAATCTACTTTTATGTAAAGAAAGGTAAATAACTGTTGGCTTGGAGCAAGTAAGCGGCACTTTTCTTTGTAAACAAATGAAATGTATTTGCGTGTGAGTACATTTAGTTGCTCCTCACATGACTGTCCTAATCATTTTCTTTCGTCAGAGCTGTCTTCTCATGTATGAGTCAACCGTTTGATGTTGACCACATAGCCTGCTGCTGTACACATACAAAAAACGCCATCAGTAAACAATATAAGCAGTACGAAGTTGATAAAAACAAAAAATCTATAGACATTGTCGATCTCGAAATATTAATTTGTCCAGAAATTGATTCACTTTGAAAATTTTCCAAAGTCAGCTTGGTCTTCTTTATGGTTTTAAAAATTTGTCAATTATTAATTATGCGAAGTTTATTTATTGACTAGAGTACCTGTCGAGATTCTTGTGGATTAAGAACGAGTACCATCAAAAAAACAAAAGATTTGTTAAGGTAAACCCAATAACTAAAAGCTAGTATACTTTTATTTTTAGTCTATCTTTTTTCTTCTTAACAACAACAGCAAAGTTTTGCAAAAAAACAAGTGAGATGAAGCAGTTATTATATGCACGTGAAAAGCAGCAAATGCAAATTCTTTGAATGTGATTCTTTGGGAGTCGAGAGACAAGCGGGCGTGTTATTTACAACTAGATGTGGGCTACCTTTAAGAGGCTGTCAAGAAAAAAGCTCTTAGAGCCTTTAGGGCGTTCGCCTGTTCTTCTATCCAAAGCATCAAAAAACACTTTGTTTGCGTGTCTATTTGGCACTATCTATGTGCACAAACAAGCAAGAGGAGAGGTCTAACATGTCTCTCGAAAAAGAGCAGCCAAGTCTATCTTTAGCTACTTGACAACTGGTCTCTTTTTGCTTATTTGCAAAAAGGAATGTTGTGTTGAAAATAAGTACGTTCCTGGTTGATGACTGTACTTTTGTCATAGTTAAGTGTATTTTAAGTTAACTATTTTCAAAGTTAACTGTACCACGGTTAAATATATCTTTAATTACCTTTATAGTTAATTATTTTTATAGTTGAATCCCGATAACCCGGCACTCCTGGGAACCGGGACCGAGCCCCAGGTTGAAGATGTTGGGTTATGAGCTGCCGAGTTATCGGAGCTCGACTGAAACTCCGAGTTTTCGAAGAGTTGACTTGGTAATAACCCGGAACTATTGCTATTATGAAGTGATAATTGAACTTTTTATTCACTTTTTGGAATCTTAGATCACAGTTGATCTTCTTGGCAAATTTTTCACCCGTCTACTTCTCTATTACTAATTTACAGCCAAAACTAAATAAAATTTTTAACTCTTTCCGCTTCCCTTTTCTCAATTAATTCCCTGTTGCTTTTTGTATATACTTATCTGAAGACATAAAAATATATTTTTAGCCGATCACGTTTTAGTTCCTGAATGGTGTAACAGTAAATAGTTGCTGTAAATTACAATTTGTAATCTCCACTTTTTATAAATACGTACATATATTTTAATTGAGGTAACACCGCTGTTAATATGCATCGAGATTATCCCTATCCAGTCCAAATATTTCAATCCCCATAGATATAGTAAATATAAAGCTTTATAATGAAAAAACTTAACAAAAACTTCCGTTTTGTTTGCAAATATTTATGTATCTTTAGTGGACTAAATGAGGAAAGTCTGGAAAAAATAATAGGATTATGTATTTTCTAGTATTTTCCATCTATATCCATATTTTTATCATCAAAACCTGGTGATTTGCATTTTGTTTTTGTCTATTTGTTGAGCGTGGGACGTCCATACGAGCAACGTCTCTCAAAAATTGTGTAAATTAGCTTACAAGATATTTGTATCTTACTTTTTGTGGCATTAATTTTTTTGGGAAAATTTAGGTTTTAAGCATGGTTTTTATAAGTATGGCTTTTGTGGTTGAGCAAAATGGAGAAACCATACAAAAAAACCACGCCTACTTTATTCGACAGACTTTTAGTTTCTTATGTACATATATATTCAATTCTTATATATATAAATAACAAGACAACAAAATACTGGAATTTTTCCAAGACAAATACCGATTCAGATAAAGCTGTTGATCCTTTCCATTTTGGTGGCTGCCGGAAAGTGAAAAATTTTATGGAGCTTCTTGTTAAAGTTACTTCTAGCGTAGCTTAAGATAGTAACCTAGCATTTTTAAACATCTAAAAATTAGTTCTAAATTTTTGTTAAAAAGGCTGAGTGATGCAATTAAATTGAAAAGGAAATTAACGGCTGGGAACATGTTCCTTATGTGGCCTTTGAGAGAAAGAGACAAAAAAATTACATTGAAGCATCAATGTATTTTTATGGCATTTTCTTTTTTGGTGTTATTCGTCATTTTTATCTTCTGGAAAATCAAATTAGTAATTTGTAAGTTGCCAATTCATCAATAGATCAAATGATTGTGATACTGATCTACTAGTAAAATAATTTTCCAGTCTTTAATTTTAATTTAAAAGGAGGTCAAAGGGAGGTTTAAATGGGGTAGAAAGAGGGATAAAAAGGGAATTATAAAGGGGGTTATAAAGGCGGTCAAAGGGAGTTGGGTCAAAGGGTTTTACCTGGTCCAGGAATTTCAGAGGGCTTAACTGGTCCAGGGGTTTACCGTGTCCAACGAGTCCAGTGGTTTACCGGGTCCACGGAGTCCAGAATTATACCGGGTCCAAGGTTTTCAACTTGTCCACAGTTATCTTAGCAACGCATACGCGTTGCCCTAGGCTCAGACCAAACGCAAAGCGTTTCTTAGCTACTCCTCTCTACTCAGTTTCTGTTCACAGCAGGTTCCTTGTTTGTATGAGAAACCAAAGGTATTATACAAATGTTTTGGCTGAAATCTTTTCGAGAGAACCAAGTAATTCTCTATTCCCAAATGAAAAACATTTTAAGCATCATTAAATTTTTTATCTTCAGTCCATACATTTTTCCGTCGATTCATTTGTTTGTTTGTTTACAAAAATAGCCTTTTTTTAATATCTTTAATAACTTAAGCACTTCTTAAAACTTCTTTTTACAATTATTTAGATAATTCATCAATACCCAATGATCAAACAAAACGAAAGAAAATGGGTTTTCAGTAGTTGCGATGCCAAGATTTTTGATCAATAAGTTAAGAAAGGTTTTACATTTATGCTCTGATGTAATCAATGCATATGTTAACTGGAGAGCAATGACTACATCTTTAACTATAAAATAATTTACTATACCTATAATTCTAATTGCATATTTAACTATGTTAACAGTCAAGTATTTATATAGTTAACATCTTTTACATGAGTTGAGCTTAGTAATAACTATACTGCTAGATCTTTGCGAATACTCTGCTTACTCATTTTTACAGCTTTATGCATTTAGAAAACAAGACGATCAAAAAAAATTGAGTAAGAGGCACCGTAACAGACAAAAAAATTACAATTAAAAGGTCTAAAACAAGAAGTAAAAAAGAATTTGTAGTTACTTGACAAAAACACTCCACCTTTTTAAGAAAAAAAAACTGGTTGTTTTGTTGGAAAAGGTCATGGGTCCGGGTTTATTCTCAAAATAAGTAAATAAGTTGTTTAACTAAATAAACGCTTTTTGACTGCTGAATTCTTGTGGTTTTTTCAAACATTTTGTTATGTAAACCAAAAATAACGATAATTTATACAGTAAATTGGTTGAAAATTCAGATTTGTTATAAATTGTTTGTCAATTTAAATTATTTTGCCTTTTATGCTATTTTTTGTGTTGTCTTGAAAGAAAGCTTCACAAGTTTAGGTGTTTATCCATATTTCACCAACCAATACCAATTTTATCACCCTACAAGATAAACAGAAAACATAAGCTAGCTACAGTGTGAAATTAATAGCTTTGAGCATGCCCAGGTGGCCATTCTATTTTGTTTATCTAAACGAATCAAAAACCACAAAAATACCACTAATTATAAAAGCCCGACACTCATTCAAAAGCGCATGAAAAATAATTTTTTTACTCAAAAATTGTCACAACTATTATGACAAATTAATAATTATAACACACTTAAAAAGCTATTAAAATTATGCATATTCAATTATTAATTAAATGATTTAATTTAAATTCCTAATGCACTAAAATTTGAGTTTTAGGCGTTCATGCCGTGGACCTATTTTTAGAGGTGTCTACATAATTTCTGTTGCTGCATTTCTCTACTAAACTGCTTCTTTTTTATAGTTATGATTATATTTATCATTTGTCACATTTAATTACTTTTGTAGTAAATCATTTTCATAACTAACTTGCTCACATTTAAATATCTTTTATAAACTATTTAATGGCTGCTAAATTTTGGCATTTTTATCACATTTTGGCTACATTATTATTACAACACAAGCCACAAAATTAGCTTAATTTATGCTATAAATTGGTTGTATTTTGTGTGATGTCTACACAATCTTCACTGTTTTACTTCACCATTGCTTTTTTTTCTGCTCCAATCAACTCATTTTTGGTGCCTTGGTGGTGTTGTTGCAGTAGTTGGGAGTAGGTGATAGCAATAAATGCGATTAATTATCACTTGCTGCGGCAATACCAAAGAGTGTCTTTGCTTTTTTTCTTCTTCTCACCCATTAATATGTTTCAGACTGTTAAACAATTTTTGTAAACCATTTTTATATCACACACATGCACACAGTCATGTGGCAACAAAATTAATTAATCCGTCTACTATGGACACTTCTTTTTGTTTTTTAGTATCTCAAGCTGCTTATCACTCTACTTAAAGTGATTTTTTTAAGTTAATTTTGATAGCTGGAAAATGCTGAAGCTTATATTTATTCTATTTATTTCAAAACATGCCAATTAAAATAAAATTTTATAGGGCGGCAATTTTTATTTGGTGCATAACGTCATTTTACTTAATCCAGAGCCTTTACAATTTATCGGGTCTTGAATGGGTGTAGCCGCGGCCGTGCACGCATATTTCAAAAATTAAAATTGGCAGGACAAGTTTTTCGTTACAAAACAAAACTATTTTGAGCGAGGCATGTTACAACACCGATGGTTTACTAAATTAAATTAAAATATTTTCAGACTTTTATAATAAAAGCAATGGATTCATGAAATAAAAAGAAATAAATGAATAAAATGAATTAATAAATAAATAAGTGAGCAGACTGTTAACTATCTACTTCCTCATGCCTTTCACCTTTCTCGTCTTTGTTTTTTTTTGTTTTTCTTAACAATTTTCTAATTTTTTTAATAAATTTTATATAGTCAGCTGATTACTATTTTTCCCCTTCTTTTTGCGAATACCTACCCACTAGTTGGGAGAATCCCTCTTTAAACTAATCGAAGTCATCAGCCAGCGCCAGGCTTGGCGCCTCTCTGACGCATAGTATGTTTCTCCTCCAATGTAGAGTTTCTCCTCCGATGTAGAGTTTCTCCTCCAAAATACATAGACTATACTGTAAAAGGGATATTGCCTCTGGCTAATAATGATCAAAGTTAAGTATTTTCATAGTTAATTGATCTATAATGAACTATATATTCACAGTCAACTATTTTTAGTTAATTATATCCACAGTTAACTATGCTTACAGTTAACTATTTTCAGCAGCCTCCGGCTACTTTCCTGGCGATGAATACCGATTTTCACTTCCCTATTTTGCTGGAGATTTGATCTTTTCTTGCAGCATCGGTCAGCTCGCATGCTTTTTTCGGCGCAGGAATTTGCTTCTTTTTGCAAGAAAAAATTTTGCTAGAACTAAGAAACCATTTTTCTTTATATCTCGCCTTTAGCCCCATAAAACGATGCATTTATTGTTTGATCATTTAATCTGCATATCTTGTTGTCGCCATAAATAATATTTTTTTCCACCAAAGGCTTTCTTAAATATGGCTTTTACGGAGATATATATTTTGAGGCTATCACACTCTTAAGACTTCGAGAATTATTATTTATGAGCTTTCGTTTTCCTATAAGATTTTTGAAATTTGTTTAGTGGCTGATACCACAAAAGACAGACTGTCCAAGTCGTTTTGTGTATTTTTCTTTGTTGTCTACAACTGTTGGTGAAAGGATGATGATGAGCCATATTGTTTGATTTAAAGAGGGGGTGACTGGGCCAACTCTGCTGATGCTAGATGAGAGGCAATGACGAAAATTTTTGTATGTACAAGTTGCAGATGGAGCAATTGGCTAAAGTGCATTTTGCAATTCTCATTTGGCAAATTTATGTAGATAGTAACTGTGAAATAATCTTTTCTGAGAATTTATAAGCCATATATTATGTCCGGCAACTTTTTATGCTTCGAGTCAAATAGAATAAATTTTGTGGAAACTGTCAGACGACGGATGAGAAAGAATATAAGGCGGATAAGAAAGTTAAATGCTATATTACACAAGATCGCAACTCGTGAAGGCATTATCTTTTTGGTATCTCTTCTAACATTTCTTCTCAAATTCTTTTAAACAGTGTAAGCAAAGTGTAAGACAAAATGCTCTCCCACTACTGCTTACTACTTTCCCACTACTTACTGGTGCTTAATCCATTGCTTAATACCGTCATCAGCAGCATTAAACTCAATGAAAAAGTCTATACCCCAAAAGAACTATACAATATTTTTTTGTGTGTTTTATGCTTTTCCTACCACCAAAACATTCTTTCTTATGTTTTTCAAGTAAATTTTTAGCTAAAAGACTAGCTGACAAACCTCTATTTACTTCTTTTTGGGCAACGCTGCTTCCCTATTACAAATATACGTTGGCTGTTTGCCAGTATTTTGTCCTTACTCTCTCCATCTTAAACCAAATAGCTGACATTTAGTAAAGAACTTAGTCCAGCTGCCTGCTTAAGTTAAATGTAAGGGTTGGAGCAAGGCAAGAGAAAAGGAACAAGAAGAAATCCTTCTTGCTTGGAGTCTTACCAAAACCACTTACACATTCATTTCATTTCCATGGAATACTCTCTCCACTCATTCGCTCGACTAGCAAGACTTGTGATTTGTGTTGCCCACCCACATCTCCCTTCTCTTTGTAGTGCTATATGTGTGTGTCACATTTTTTTTTGCTGCTGCTCTTAGTTCGACATCATCATTTTCTATGCACACTCTTGGAGAGCCTTAGTCATATGTTCTTGGGCTGATTGCTACCTAGTTAATATTTGGCCAGCTTTCCCAAGACATTGCTGTTTGAGAAACCCTCTAACTTATTTACCTCTTCAGCCCTTTTTTCTCGCTATTGTATGTGTGTTTTGCTTGCTTTCTTGTTAATTACTCCTTGTTAGAGTCTCACATACTTGCTTTTACTACTAATAAGATAATTTTTCTCTTAAGTATGAAAAATTATTATACTCTCTGTGCGTATTTAGATATTTTTTGGGTGTGTGTTTAGCTACAGCTAGCCGGTTAAGCTGGGTTAGTAAATACTTTTCTCGCGATTTTTAACTTAATTATTTGAAGTCTGTTTAGATTGTTTTTAGAAATCGTATGTTATATTTGTTTTATTGGAAGAGATTGGAAGAGATTTATTAATTTTAGTTAGATGTTTCAATTTCGCTATTTTTAAACTAATTTCCTACTAATGAGAATTATATTAAAATCCACAGCAAATTTGTTGTCCCTACTGTTCCCTAACTACTCCATCACATTAAAAATTTAATGGATTTTTTTTGTTGTTGATGGTAATTTTTGAAAACTATGTAATCGCAAAAATATCGCATATGTACTCTAAAATTGTCTTGGGACCATATCTTTTTGGTGGGACAAATTCGGCAGACGATTTTTAATCGATTGACTCGGCTTGCCACAAGGTTTTTAGTGTGGAATTTTGTAAAAGCAATTTTAAATTGATCATCCGTACGATCTTGTTGGCACTACTGCACTTTTTGTTCTTCCTGATGCTCAACTTTTACTTTTTTTGTAAAAGCACCTTATAGGGGTAGTTGTGCACACAATGAATTAAAGTATTAAAAATGCAACATTTTGCTAAACAACCTTCAACAGGCATTATTATATTCAGGCGAACTACGCGAAGCAAATGGTTTCTGAAAAAGTTAAAAACTTTATTTTCAAAGGTCAGTAAAAAGTAATAGCGCGGATTTTTATGACTTGAAAAACTTTAAACATTAAATGAATAGAAATATCCTAATAGGCATGAACTTGAACATTGGATATATGCGAGCGTAGCTATATAATATAATTTATTTGTTTTTTTTTATTTTATTTCTTTCAATCAACTTTTGGCTGAAATATAAAAACAGCTGAATCCACAAACCAATTTTTGATTTAAGAGTTTTAAGAGAACGAAGTAAGTTTTTTATGTACACCTTTAATTTCAAATTCACTCAACTGAAATGCTTGTCCAGCTCCTTTCTTTTATCTAGATAAAAAAGGCAGCTAGTAATAGCAAGGAAGAAAAAGTCGTCTGTAATGACACCAGTCATCCGTAGCCAGCTTTGTTCCACAAAATGAATAGATGCAAAAGCCATTCAGTGTTCCTTGTTATTACTTTCCAGCATTTTGCGATATTCTCTGTGCGTTTATGCTAGCCTAGGCAATGATTGGGTGAGCCACCGAATAGTTTCGACTATTTCACAAACTTATCACTCAAAAATTTGAAGTGTGTAATCTTAAACTTTTTTGCTTAGTGTCATATAAATAATCTTACCCGAAGTTTTTAAATTTTTGATGCATTCATTTTTTCTATTATTTTTATTTTGTGTTTTTGCATAAAAAATCATTGAGTATCATTTACCTGAAATTCCCAATTTTTCCAATTTCTTAAGAATAAATTCAACATTTCGACAAATTAAAAAAAAAGCATTGATTGCAATACTATATGTCATTATTTTCCACAATTTCTCTATCCTTTTGTGCTTCTTTAAAAGTTACATTTTTGATTTTCACTTCCGGACTTTTTTCTTTCTCTTTGTTCACTGAGTGATCAACTTAATGGTGAACAACACAGGATTACCAAAATGACCTTGCTGGTTTACGCGCGAAATTTTGGCGCTATTTGCCAGGAGCGGTTCCCAGGCTCTCTTGCCAGCAGAAGGAATAGCAGTTTTAGATGGTGCCAGGTACAGATTAATTTAGTTATTTTTTATTCCGATTCATTGCACCTTTAACCTGAGTTTAGCGTTGCCAAATTATTTTTGTTGGATTTTATTTTTTATTTTTGTCTGTAGACTTTTCTTTTTCTTTAATCGACTGTAGAAATGCGTGTGGCTATCTTTTGATAGTGATGCCCTTTCACTAGTCTTTGCTAAAATGGCGCTGCAGCAATCGATTGGACCCAGGTTAGTCGTCTATGATTATCTTGTGATCTTTCATTAGTATCTTTTTGCTGATTTTTTAGCAATTTTCTGTCATTTCATCGGTTAGCTTTCTCTTAAATTCACTAAGCATTAATGCGAAAATTCTTAAGTTGTATACTTTCTATTCTATCCTATCCTACCCTGGCTCCTGTGGCTTGCATAATATTTTGCTTAAATTTTTTTTGGTTCATGTTTTACTTTAGGTTTATTCTTTAATTTTTTAAACCTTTTTTTAGAATTTTGAGCTATATTTTAGCCCTATGTCTAAGCTATCTAAGAAAATATAGCTTAGTGTAAATTACTTTTACATAGTGCTACTACATGTTATAAACGGATAACCTGCTACAATGGATAGCTACATGATACTGTAACAATTAAGAAAAAAAGTTCAAAAAAAAAATTAAATAACGGAATTTAGAATAAAAAGGATTTTTGGACCAAAAGATAGGTCCAATTTCGTATTCTGCAAAAGTGCTAACAATCTAAGTATAAAAGACAGTTCCAAACTGGCATCGGATTTATAGTGCGTGACCTCATACCAAAGGCGGATTAATTTTTGAGGTTTTTAGTAAAATATTTTAGTAAAATTTTCAGTTTTTAAAAGAAAACTAATCATTCTTACTTGCCATTAGATAGACAATATTTTTATAGTTGAACCTTTTAGGAAACTGAGCATTTTTAAGAAAAAAAATCTGTCATGCGATTTTTATGTTTTGCTAAAACACCATCCAACATTTTACTTTTGTTTTAGAGATTCTCTAGCAAAATGTATTTCTCCTCATCTTTCTCCTTCTTGTTTTCTATTTTTAATTTAATTTAGCTGGAACGGCTGAAATTCCTACGCTTGCTATTTTAATGGAGCTCTCTAAGTGCAACCAGGATGCACTCCTATTTGGCAGACATTTTGGGCGCTTTTTGCATTGTCTAGCCTATTTTTTTACGAAACTCATATCTTTTATATTTTTTGGTAATAATCAGAATTGCTTAAATGATCAATCAATAAGTAATATTGCTGGAAAACGGTGTTAAAATGTTAAAAAATATATGTAGAATTTCTTTGAATGCCTCTCTTCCTAATCGAGTCTACTTGAAGTTGAAACTGTTTTATTTGGCTATTTTCCAGTGATGTTTTTGAATGCCTTTTGTTTGTCCTTTGCTAAAATGTGAGTGTATGTGTTTGGCAATGCTGAGATGGGCTGGATATCAGCCAATCTGCTGCTGGCATGGCTGTTGTCAGGCTGAATGAGGCAAAACACCAAGTGAATCTGCCCTTATATCAAAAGCACGTGAGCTCTCCCGTTTGATTTTTCTTCACTTTTATTATGATTTATTCATCCACTTCTCACTGTTTTCAGTGACTTTCTTTAAAAAATATTTTAATGTTTTGTAATAACCAATCAATATTAATGTTCTTTTTCGCGGGATTTTTGTCTCTAGATCGTATTTTTTCCAACTTTTTGAAACCTGTAGAATTTTTTTTCTTTGTTCTTCAATTTTTCTTGGTAAACCAAGAAACTTTGCATATGTTTATGAAAACGAATTGAAATAAAACAGAAAAAGCGTGTTTTAGTTCAATTTAAAAACCCTAAAACTTTTATTTTTTTCTGATGTTTTTTGGTGTTTAAAAAAGAAACCAAGTTTTTCTCTCAAGAAGCAAACAAACAAGATAGAAGAAGAACATAATGACTTGCTTCTTAACATATTGCTTTTATTAATAACGATCTGGATCAAAAGAAGAGAAAAAAGAAAAAATAAGCCCACCAGCCAAAAATTTGGTAGATAAATGAAAATGACTCTCTTCAATCCAGAAAGTCCACTCGCATCCAATCAACAGTGAACAAAAAGACACTTGTCTAATAAGTAGAAGACTCTCTTTAAAAATTTCGGAATAGCCTTCTTTACACCGCAAAGAAGTCAAAGAACCAAAGGGCGGCTCCATCCAGCTCGATATTAAGATGTTGATTCACGAACAATGCTGAGCAGGTCAGCTATTAATTGGTATCCTCAGTCGGCTTGTTTCCCTCATCTTTCAGTGTATCCGCTTCAAATCGGTATCGCAGATTGGAAGTGTCCAAATGGTTCATATTGGTACCGTATAACCTCTATTAAACCCCCCTCTCTCTCGTCACGACGGTCGGTGATCAACCATTTTTTACGGCTCAACCACCCGACATTTGGGTACTGACATCATACTCGAAAATGTATCCCTGAATTTCGGCTATATTTTTGAGTATGGTGTCAGTATCCAATTGTCGGGTGGTTGAGCCGTAAAAAATGGTTGACCACCGACCGTCGTGACGAGAGGGAGGGGGGTTTAATAGAGGTTATACAGTAATGCTGGTTTCTGTTTTACACCATGGCTAAATACACCGAAGCTGACGTTTGACCAAGGCTTATTTAGATTAATGGATATAGTGAAGAGAGTATTTACATGAGCACAGAGCAAGCAAAGATCCTTAATGCGACTTCTATCGGACGCAGTACCCGTAAACTTTATCCATGTCTTAAACAATTTTTACATTTTTCCATTAACAAATGCTATTATCAAAGTCAACTAACATTTGTTTTTGTTTCTTAGAGTTGGGCTTATTGCACACGCAGGAATATTCACCATTTTGCCTGTGAAGAAGTGTACATGTACACAGCTTCTACCCTTCCATTTCTTTGTCTCAGTGTATATGTGTGTAAGCAAGGAAAAAACTCCTTTCTATTTAGCTCACCTGGACAAAAAATTCATGGCTTCTGTCTGGTAGAGAGAAAAATAGTCATGAATGTCTAGTTGATTCAACAGCAGCTGCACAGTGCAGTTGGCAAGCTTCCAACTTAAGATTGGTTGTGAGTGCTAGTTGGTGAGTTGGCGGCAAATTTAGTGGCAGACATCTGCCCAACAACAGTCAGAGAAGCAGAGTTTTGGCGGGAGCGCAACCAGCTGACGACACACACTCTCTTGTGACCAACAAAATCACCAGCCACTCCACTCCCTCCCCCTCCTACATTGCGAAATATATAAAGAAATAGAGCCCACCCCTTTTGTTGGCGTTGACTATGTGCGTTTGGGCTGTGTGTCTGGCTGGCTGGGAGCCTGCAGCAGGCGAGTAGCTGACTCAGCCTCTTTCTTTGGTGGAAAGGGCTGCTACTGCTCTGCTCAGTCGACTGCTCGTGTGTGTGGAGGATCGGCCGCCATTGCACTAGAATGCATCTAGAAATGTGCGGCCGGTTTAGTCAGTTGAACTAACTTAGTTCAACTGATGCTGCCGTAGATTTATTTTATTTTATTTCTTCTTTTATTTCTTATTGTTGGCGTTATGAGCAGCAATGTCTTTTTCTATCTATTTTTTCTTCTTAGCCAATTTTTTTCTTCTCTTTTTCGTCTTTATAAGTCTATGTATTTTTAATAGTTTTATTGTTGATAATTTTTTTTTGTGAGATAAAATTGCTTTTTTGGTTTTTCATTGATATCTTGCTTCGGTTTATGAGTAGATAATCTGTTTAGCTGGCCAATTTAATAGAGCCTAACCACCCTCAAAATAAATAAAGTTAACTGTGTGTATATCTTTATGCCATTAGCATTTTTGTAAAAAATAGACAGCAATTATTTTTGTGACTAACTTTAGTTTAAACCTGCCACCTCCTAATTAATCCGGTATCTATGCCAGTCAACATCAAACCTAAATGTATTTTAGACAACTTTTTGGTTGTTAAACAATTTGTGGTTCTATTGTTAACATATGAATGTAAATTTTCACTTTTGTTTGTCTTATTAGTGCAACTTTTTGTACTTTTATCAAATGTTTGTACTTTCACTTTGCACTTTTCCGATGCCATAATTTATTGATTCAATTTTCATGCTTTCTTTACCTAAACTATCTTTTATTTACTGATAATTGGCTGGCCTTTTTGACTGGCTCGCTCCATCGTCCCTATTTAGCAATTAGAGAATTGATTATTGACCAATTGCATGCATACAATTTACTGGCTTTCATTTATTGAGTTTTATTGATGTCTACCTAGTCACCATTTATAGCTGGAATAAATTTCAATGCAATACCACCACAGAAAATATGACAAAAAAGTTCTGCACTCATTTACTTATATAATTTTCTTCATTTTTTGTAATTTCCTGCAGCGCCCTCATATTGATGCTTTTTTTGCAGAAGGACAATAACTGTTTCCTGTCTATTACCACTTCGATGGTTTTCGGTTTCTTGTTGTCGCAATGAAGGAATTTGAGAAGTCTTGTTTTAGTCAAACACTTTCAAAGACATTTTCTTGTGATTTTTGACTCCTAAAAAGGTTTAGTCGCTTTGTTTCCAAGAGTGAAAGAACACATCAAATATGTTTATTTATTAAAAAACTTATATTTTATCATCCCGTGACTTTTTTCTGCATTTTTATCCTAATGTTTTGAGTGCATTTATTTCCTTTTGTGTTTTAAAATCAGTGCCTTCTAAATTCTTTTTTCTGTAATATTTTAATTAGCCCACTCGTCTCATTCTACTTATTTATACTTTTGACTAAGCTTGAGTCTTGCCACAGTTTTCCGATTCCATCTATTAAAATTTTGTGTCGTTTTTGGTCTTCTCAAAAGGTTTTGTTAAAAATTTTAAGCGTTGAACATTTATATTTATATATTCCTATATTTTATTTATTTTTTGCATGCTTAAAAAACTTAATGGCGCAAAACCTATATTCATTAATGATTCTGTTTTACAACTTTGTATAATTTATTCGTAGCTAAATGTTTTTTAAGTTAAGCAAACTTTTGATTAGTTAGGTGTAGCTTACCATTGACTAAAATGGTTGTTAGTTAGCTGGAGGCATCAGTTAATCACACATATCTGTGTTGCTTCATGGTTGTTTTTTTCAACAAATTATTAGAAGTTACCATAGTTACCGTGTTCTCTCTAATAATGCCCTTATAAGGTTTTTTTGAAACTCCAAATATTCGAAAACGTTTTTGATGCATCTGAATTTTCAGGTTTAAATGATAAAAACAGCGACGCAAAATTTTTTTTCTACGCCAAAATACAGACCCTAAAATCGACAGGGGCCTTATTAGAAGAAAAATGGTAACTCCGACTCACAGTTACTGTATTTTCTTTAAACGCTTTTAGAAAAACTAATAGAACACCATAGTGTTACATGTTTTTTGACTTTACTCCAAAGATGCAATAAAAGATATTTTACTACTTAATTTTAGCTCTAGGAAGTTGTTTTCTTACACGATAATTGAAGCAGTTTACAATTAACTATAGTTTTTTTTTACTATAATCGCGTTTTGTTTAAATGTATAACATTTTTTTTTGAAATGGGATTTCCATATTTGCAGATTATAGAGATCCTTACATTCGCAGCATTGTGCGTGTTCAATCTCACAAATCGTCTTCTTAAAGGCGCCATTGTTGAAAGTAATCATTGCTATTTCCATCAACCAAAGGCTTCCCAAACTATCTGACAACTATCTTCTTGCTCAGTTGACTTTGCACAAGCAGCCAAGAAAGAGACAAGTAGGAGTTTTCTCAAGCAAACTCCCTTCCTCTTTTGCCCAAGAAATTCATCGTTGGAATCCGGCTGCGACGACCAGCTCTACTGCCGGATATTCTTCCACCTTTTAATCTCAGCAAAGGGTTTTTGGAAAGTAGCCGAAACCTTTACTACTATTTATTGTTCGTGTGTGCGCAGAACTTTCACTCTTGCACCTCATTGATGCTCAAAAACAAACTGAGAAAGATGACAATCGGCCAGCTTGTTGGAACTACCACCCCTGCAGCAGTCAACTGTGCAGCTTCAGAGCCACAGCGTGATCGACCAGGTAAATTAGAAAGAAGATAAATATTAAGAAAAAGTTATTCGCATTACTTTTGAAGCTAAAAAATAGCACGAAAAAACATGCAGATTTCACTAAATTTTTACCAAAAGTTTCTTTTCTTTAAAAATCACAAGGAGTTTTTAACTGTCTTTTAAAATTGCGTAAAAAAATTCCCATACTTTTTTCTAAAAAACACAAAAACAACTCAGCTGATAACTAATTTCGTAATTTACGCGTGTAAAATTCTTCCAACTATGCACCTTCAAGCAATTTCTGTTGATAAGAATGATTATTGGATTAAATGAAGAAAATTGGCAGCAAAGAGAGTTACCTCGATAAAATTAAGAGAACTGAGTCAGATAGGTGCACGAAACAATAGAGTTAGGCGCCTAACTGGAGTTAATTAATTCCAGCGCACCACTACTGTTTTTATTTTGCTTCTTTTTCCTTTGTGAAGCTAAGTCAATAAACCAAAAAGAAGATTGTCATGTGATTGAGATGTTTCCTTTTCTTGCTTTTTAAAACATTCTTCAGAAAGATTCAAATATTACTTTTTGAGTACCTGAGTAGTGACTGTAGGCTAACAGTCTGCACACAAAAAAAAATTAATCAGCCAATTCTGCAGACTTTTGAATTAAATGAATGAGCAAAAAAATCAATTAGCCAAAGATAAACAGAATTGACTAGCCCAGCACGCCTCTTATTTTTCTGAGGATTTTTTTTGCATTGGGTACATAAAACTGTAACACAGTTTGAATTGCTATTGCAATGATTGGCTCATTTACCACTAATAGTTGCAATTTTAAAACGCATGTTTTATCTATTATTTGTGTAAGATGGGAACAATGCTTTTTTATTTGACTTTCTATCATGTGATTAGAAAGAAAGAAAATTAAAAAAGCTTTTCGTGAAAAAGTGTATCGAGAGCGGCCTCACCACCGCTCTCGATGCTGCTCTGTAAATGTCAGCCGAAATATGGAAGTATGTTTGCACAACTGGCTACTAGT
Organism: Subanguina moxae; assembly: GCA_000981365.1. Taxonomy (NCBI): domain Eukaryota; kingdom Metazoa; phylum Nematoda; class Chromadorea; order Rhabditida; family Anguinidae; genus Subanguina; species Subanguina moxae. Next base: position 27,640 of record BBSZ01008270.1, read on the forward strand.
GCTCTCTATGTCTGCTAGACGTGCAGTTAACATCAATGCCATCGTTTCTTCTCTCCCGCTTGTATCAATGATCATGCATGAGTGGGAGTTTGTATGCAGTGGAGTAAGCGCGTCAATAGTCTGCCCTTTGTACAAGGCTAGGATCTAAAGCAAAAAACCATAGTGCAATAGGCAGCTGCCTTTTCGAGATATCACGAGATTTATACTTTAGAAAAGGGCTGATGACTTACTCATGTTTGCGATATCTACATGCTTTAAAATGGTTTGCTGTGAAATTGAAGCTTGAAAAACAAAAAAGCAGCAAATTAGCATGTGAGATTCCTTAATGTTTTGGCTTATTCATTAAAAAAGTCAAAGCTCAATTACTGTTTTTCGGGGTTTTAATACCTTTTCCTTCGACTTAACAATAATTGCCTATGGTACAGAATAATTTACAGCTAATTGTTTTGAATAAGCACAAAAATACATTTTTAATCTGTATCTGGCTTCTCTTGGAAATGCATATTTTTTTGAGATACTTTTTTAAGCTCCAGCCTAACCTCGAACTAATTTTAGAAAGCAAAAAAGTATGATTCATTGAATAACTTTGGTTTTTTGCTGAGTTGACAAATTTTCAAAGCTGCCAAACAAAAATCACATTTTTTTAAACCAATGAATCAAATATTTTAGCCAAGTTTCTTAAATATATTTAACAAAAAAGAGGCTAATAGTGATAGCTCTAGTAAATAATAGTGCACTGCTAATACTACTAGTTGCAATAGTACTCTAGTTTGGAGATAGTAGTAGTAGCTTAATTTCCAACAGCAAAATATAAGTCAGCTGAGTTTTTCACACCGCATAAAAACAAATTTAATCAAACCAAAGAGCGAAATAAACAATATTTAAAATAATAATATATTAACTTTAGTCTTTGATCCCTACTTCTTCAAGCGAACCTACAAACTAGGTCCTGAAATCGGGCGTGGAGGGTTTGGAGTTGTCTATTCTGGCTTCCGTATTGAAGATCGACAGACTGTGGCCATCAAGTATGTGGCCAGAAGAAATGTTCGTTTCTAAAAGCTAAATATTTTTTTTAAAAGCAAATTTTTTACAGGTCACTGAATGGGCAATGGTCAGTTTGGAATTGTTAGAAGAAAAAATATTCAACAGCTATTTTTTATGTTTTAGCTCAAAAACAAAGAAGTTCCACTGGAAATTGCTTTGTTGGAGCAATGTAGAGAGTGTCCGGGAGTAAGTATTAAAATACTTTATAGCTGGAATAGCTGATTTAATGAAATCATTTAAGGTGATTCGCCTCATGGACTGGTATGAGCGTCCAGATGGTTTTTTGATTGTTATGGAAAGACCCTCTCCTTACTGCGATTTATTTGACTATATTTCTGATAGAGGAGCGTTGGATGAAGTCATTACTAGGTGCGTTTTAAATTCTTTCAAATCCAAAAACTAATTCTAGGTCTGCTTTATATAATCATATTTTGCATCATCAATTAAAAATAAAATTTTATTGTGTGATATGAATCAAAACAATTTAAATTTAAAGCGTATTTCAAGCTCTAAAGCGTCTCAAAGCGTCAATTTAAAGCGTCTCAACAATTTTAAGACAAAATTTTCGAAATTAAAAATATAGGGCTTGTTCTCTACTGTAACTATGCGACTAATTATTGTGTTAGTTGCCTGTGAGAATAGTTAAATGAAAAATTAAAAAAAAACAGAAAAAGGGTTGAATGAAAATTTTTAACTACAAAATTGAATTTTTTGTGATTCAGGTGCTTTTTCAAGCAAATAGTCGAAACTGCAATAGGTAAGTAAGGTTTGTTATTGAGCTTGCAATTATTCATTGTATTATAGCCTGTGCTAACTGCTCAGTGGTTCATCGAGATATCAAGGATGAGAACATAATCATAGACATGCGCACTGGAGAGATTCGTCTAATTGACTTTGGCTCTGGAGCTTTCTTAAAGAATTCCGAATACACTGATTTTGAAGGTGGGCCTTTTGTTTGTGGTGCCTTTTAAGTAAAAGACTATGTTTTTGACTATTTTTTTCAAACTTAATCGTTTTCTAAAAAAAGTAGTGGGATGAAATTTCAAATTGAAATAAAAATAACTGCATCTTAGTAGAAGCAATAGAAAAGTTTATTTCGAAGTTATATTAAAAAAACTTAATCTTACTATTTTTTTCTTCTTTCTCAGCAAAAATTGGTTAGCTAGTGTGTGAGGGAGGAGGTGTTATTTAGTTGGAACTCCAAAAACCAAATCAATTTTGGTAGATCAGTCAGTTAAATGCTTCCTGACTAGGGTGACTGCTGCCAATAACAAGTAGATTTTGAGAAAAAGAGAAGCTATTTGTTAAGAAGAAAGAAAAAGAGTGGGGTTTTTCTAGATGATGCAGAGAAAGAGGAGTTACAAGAACTAGGTGGGCTCTTAAATTTGCCTATAAGACTTCTGGGAGAAATTGTGAAATGAGCCTAACTATAAGACAGTATAAAACTAAAGACAGTTAACATGGATCACACTTTACATTCAAATACCTATGAAAATAGTTAGCTGTAGCGTCAGTAAAGTATCCACAAAGTCTATAATTGTAAATAACTATAAGGTAACAACTATGAAGGTAATTAACTATTAAAATTATTTTGCTGTCATCACAATTGCCAACCGAAAATAGCACTTTTTCGGAACAAATATTTATTTCGTAAAACTTTTGATATTTTGACCGGAAAAGACTTAAGCCAGTTGTTTTTGAGTCGCTTCTTTCGCTAAACTAACTTTTATTAATTGCTTTTAGCTCAAATTTAGCAGTGTTTAACTAATGATTGATCCTATGTAAGAGAGGCTCAACCCTCACTTGTTCCGCTTTTAACACTCCTTTTAAAAATTGAGTCATTCTTTTGTTCAACCACCCACATTTGTTTTAATTTTTCTAGAGAGGAAACAAGTTAAACATTATTAGAAAGTAAGCTTCTTAAGAGGAAATTTTAAGAATTTCTTCTGAAATATTTAAACAAATAAAAAGCAAAAATGATGGCTGTATAATCATTTTATTTTTTTCAATCTCTATTTCTTTTTCTGAAAAATAAACATAGCAATAACATTTTTTCTTGAAAATATCAAGACCACAAGATAAGCTAAGCTTTTTTTTTTTAATAAGCTAGAGATCAGAGCAAAAATAGAAAAAACTATTTTTAAATTTGAACTTTGAAATGACAAAAATTTTATTAACTTTTTTTCAAATATTAAAAAAATAACAAGGAATTTATTTTCACCACTATTTCTCTTCAAAAACGTTTTCGTTGAAATAATAAAAGTTGAACATCTAAAATGCTAAACACACATAACTTTTTATCCATCTTTAAAAGAGGGATGTTTTTTCTTCTTAGTCGGGGAAAACTTTCCTTCCCAAGAGAACTTGCTATAGAATAAATAATGATATAAAAATATGCTCTCTGTAGCTGCAAGAATTTTTCTGCAAGCAAAAAGATAGAAAAATAACTGATGTTTTTTTTAGAGAATCTTTTTTTCTTTCATATTTCTCTTAAAAAACTATGGTAAAAAGAGATAACCAAAAGCAGCTTTTGGTTAACCATAAAAGTGGTAAAATATTTTAACAACTGAAAGTAGGTATCTGTGAAGATTTTCAATTCCGAAAATAGTGTAAAAATAGATTTCATAAAGTGATTTTCTTGTGTCTTTTTATCAGATCTATAAAATCTTATAAGGGTGCTTTGTATGTGTTTTGCTCAATTTATTTATTGCTTCGTCTTTTTCTTCTTCTTCTTTTTTTCAACATTGGCACAAGGTCAAAGTTATGTTAGTCAGTAAATGAGGTAGGAAATATTTATTACAAAAATTAATAATAACAATAATTATTATTACAAAACGAGTGGGGAAAAGAAGGAGAGAAGTACTACCGCTGCCAATCTAAGGGAAATGAAGGGCAATAGATTTGCAAAGATTCGAGAAAAGAGATTATATGGTGTGGGCAGAGCAGCAAACACCAGAACCTCCAAATTCCTTTATTTATAAAAATAATAGTAATATTTATATCAATTATTAACACCAATTTAATTTCATTAATCAGGAGGCGCCATTCAGTCCTCAATACAAATCTTTCTTTACTGCTATTGCTCTTCTTTTCTATTTTTAAAAACGGGGTGATAGAGAACGAATAGCACTTGAATGATTCTTTTAAGATAATATTTAATTAAAAAAGTAAGAAATAACACCTTTTGAATTCTGCTACGAGCATAATTCCCGCTAATTCAGTTTAGCTTTTTATTTCTTGATTTTTGCACTTGTTTAGTTGAGAGATTGTTCGGTTGAAAACATTGAAACTGAACTTTAAATTAAAACCGGCTTTGTATTTACTGAGTACTTTAGCACTATCTTTAGCATGACCAAATCTTTTATAACTCATTATGTTTTCTTGTTATTGTAAAGGAAACAGCTTTACATACTCAATACAACAAGATTAGAGCTACCCAATGTTAATGTTCCCTTTCAACAAAATCCTTTCAGTGACCTAGCAGAGAAAGAAAAAGACTCTCTAATGCTCACCTAGGTTAAGTTAAGAAGAAAATATGCGCTTAAGAAGATGAATAATAGAAGGGAAGGTTAAGGGGTGAGAATGAATCAAAAGAGAGGGGCTGACTGTCTAGCGCTGGTGTTGGTATATGCTGCCTATCCAATGGGTGACTCCAAGAGAGTTCTATTGCGTCTGTGAGCGCCTGCTAGATGATGATCTGCCTTTGGTGCCAAGGAGTACCCTGGTACTTTTTCTACCCTTCTCTTCTCCTTTTTGTTGCCAAAATTTACAAAAGGCGCGCTCAATGACAGTCAAAACTGCTGCTGTCCCCAACATTGGGCATTAGGCATATATGTTGACAAAGAAAGGGTAAATGGCAAAACAATTTAAATTGTGTAGCAGGAAAATGGTGTACAAAGACGGACAGAACACAGCACACAGAGAGTTCTTGGATTTGTTATATATATTCTAATGTGTCTAAAATAAGTGTCAAGCAAGTCTCAAAGCAATTTTTTAGTAAAATATGCTAAACAAGCTTATGTTTTTCTATTTTATTATTTTTTGTGAATATTTCATCTGTAGGTGTTTGCATATGATTTATTTGAACAATTCCATATTTCAAAACTCCTCTTTTTTCAAAAAGAGACGATAAAATCGACGGAAATCCAATCAAAATATGTAATAAATTTCGAATAGTAGACATTAACCAGCCTTTTGGCTCCAAAAAAATGGAGAAAGGGATGTGATTCATGAGAATGGAATGATCTAAATTTGTCTCTCGATGCCTTAGCTCTTTCATAAAAAGCAAATCGGCGAACAAAAACGGGAAAGGAACGGGGGTAAAAGAAGGTCATTTTTGTTTAGCGCTCCATTTGCTATTTTTCAAAAAATGATAATTACAAAAATAAAAACTCGTCGTAAAAATAGCTTTGGGGATCACTGTTTTAACCGATCAAAAAGTCTGAATAGTTCTTACGGAAATTTCCGCTGTGGACTTTATTCTTCTTATTGTTTTTCGCTCTAATTTGCTGGGCGACTCCAAAGAACAAGTATTTTGTTGGTTCTTTTGCAGACTTGTCCATCAAAACATCTAATTATTTCCAATATAAATTATTGTTTTTGATTTCCCAGCACCTTCTCTGCCAAAGACTAAAAAACCGCTCATGGAAATTTTTGTTTGGATAAACAGTTGAAAATATTTGCTTTTTTTCTGAGACGAGTACTCTTGAACAAAAGCGAAGGCCATATAAACATAATTAAATTTGTTGATGAGTTTTGTGGAAGAACCAGGGATAGAAGGAATATCAGTATCAACAAGGACTTTGTGTAGGCTTTTGTATTGTCTTTGTTTTTGTTCTCGTAGACCAAATTTTTTTGTAACTGTTTTTGTTCTTTCAAAATCAAAGTATTGAAAGTATACCAATAATAGAGAAAGGGTTTTACTTCTAAATAATAACTAAACTATGCTTACAGCTAAGTTAGCTATAATATTAAAAAAGGACTAAACGGCAAAATATAGTTTCTAAACTTACCTTTTTGTTCAATTAATCACCCAATTATACAACAAAACGTATTTATTAACCCAAACTTATTGTTGATGAACTTTTTTGTGCTGTCAACCATTGAGCGGCATTCTTCTTTTATTGTTGCATTATAAGAGAATCTTCAAATATCAAATAAATAGTCTTCTCCAATCAACCATCACAAGGAGAGAAAGAGTTTTGGCACAGGTAAGGTTTAGTATAGCTCTTCTTCTTTTGTTCTCTCTTGCAAAAATTGACCTGTACTGTCTATATTCATATACACATTAGAGGACAATAGTTTTCCCGCCAAATTTAGATACAAACAGGCTCTTTTGGGAAGCTGACAATTTGACCTAACCATACGTAATTTTATATTTAAACTGGGAACGCCGATGGGCAGATGCATTCCTTTATATTGTACAGGCTCTTTTGAGAGCAACCATTCAAATAATGAGTGTACTGGAAGAAAAAAGGGTGTTATGCGATTGGACATACACACAAGGGCACACACATGGCGTCCATTTTGCTTGGCTTCTGTCCAAATCAACCATTTTTAAGAGGAACAGTTTGCTGCTGACCACGAGGTCAATCCAAAACACATCTTTTTATGCTCAACAATTTTTTTTTCTTTTTTTGTTTAAAGATCTAATCTATTAAGAAGAGGCAAGCCAAGCTGCTTCAAAAAGAAAAAAGAAGTTCGAAAGAGATCAGGTCAGTCACAACTGAGCTTCAGAGCATCAGATTTACAGCTGATTGAATCGATGAATGGCCTTGTGAGTGTTGGTGAGGGTTTTTATATCTTATCTTTATAGGTCATCTGCTGCTTCTAGTTGAGATTTGGCCAGCAAAGGTAACACGATTTTAAAAATGCAAGAACAACATTATTATACCTATTTTTTACAATAGCCGACATTTCAAGTGTAAATTGGAAGATCCTGTGGGAATAACTCCATAAGCCTAAATGAAATAGCACAGAAAAAAGTTGTTTACTTGGCTACATGTCAACTGTAAATGCTTGGATTAAGACCAAGCAAAGCTGTCTGGGGAAAATTACTTCTTTTTCATGTCCAGTAAAAGGTGTTTTGAAACACAAAGAAGCTATACATATCCTCCAACATTTGGCGGGAAAATCCTCATTCTGAGGTGGAGCAGGGATTGAATGGTCTGCTTGTAGAACAATTGAATGGCTCTTAAGCAAGGAAATGAGAGCAGGAAAAAGTGCAGTAATCTCTTCTATGGGGGGTCATTTCAAAAAAGGCTTTCAAAAGGAGAAAGGAAAAGTAAAATTAAATTATAAAGTAATTATTTCAAAAGCTTCTTTCTGCTATGTATAGAGAGATAGAATATTGGCGGCATTTTGTATGGTATCCACTAAATTGAAATTGGTCTGGAAGTTATGTGCTCTTTACTCTACAATTGAATAAATTTCAGACTCATTTAAATAATTCTGGGGGTTTGCAGATTTTTGTTAAGTGGCTTTTTAGCTCACATAAGCCCATAGATAGCTCATCTACCCAATATTGTATTGGGTATGGTGTTTACTGAATTTATTTTAAAAAATATGTCTACAAACTTTATAAAAATTTAAACTTTTTAAAAAATGAGCTTGTTTTCTCGAGCTGATTTTGCTATTTTTGCAGAAACGACTTGGCTTTGAATTTTTTCGCATATTTTTTGCGGTAGGTGGCTCTATAAAATGTACGGATTTTTTAGGTAATCTAATACTAAAATTTTTAAGACTTTATAAATCTTAAGAAAAAAAATAAAACTTTTTTTGTCACTTCTCAAATTACAATCTTGTTGCTCGTGATCTAAATGAATGACTAAGTGACCAATATTGACTTGGAAACGACCACAAGTTTAGTTTTTGTTTATTTTGGCTGGCTTCCAACTCGTTGAATATCTCTTAAGAAATTAATACTGTTTAGGTTGAGAGGGAGAAAGAATTTTGCTGGGTATAGGGAAGCTCTGCTGTGAAATTGATCTTGGTTAGTCTTATAGGCCTTATTAGCCGTTAAAATATAGAAATCCGGTTATGGGGAATAGAGCGCGTGTTGAAAAGAGGATAGCACATTTTCATTACTTTTAACACCTTGTAAGGTTGTTCACACATGCAAATAACGTTTTTATAGTCAGTTATTAGTGATTTGGATAGATGTCGACTGGGATGTGCAATAATCGGTTAGGAGAAGAAAATTGATAGTGCTGCTTTTCAGATCTGTTTGTATTTCTTCTTCTGTGGAATCCTGCTGGGTAATGAAAGGGGATGAACCAAAAAAAAAGTGGGGTATAAACAAGATGAGACCGATGTCATGTCAGGTGTTGATATCTGGAAAATGTGAACACACACAAATAACTAAAATAGTTTGAACCAAAAGATCTAATTTAACTTTTTATACAGAAAAACTAGTGTAAAAGTAATATATTGAGCAATGTTCAGTTGCAAGAAAGTCTATTTTGTTTAATAATAAGGGCAGTTGGAAGAACTTTTTTTCTTAAAACCTAACAAAAACCGAGCAAAAAATAGTGAATTATGAAGATTGTTAGCAGTGTGCAGCTGTACACTTAGTTAAATACAGCTGATGACTACATATGTCTTTTTATAGATAAATGTACATATTTCCAGTCTATTCATACAGTTACTGCTGAAAATTTGCTGTTCCTCCTTACTCTTTTTTGTTCAATCACATTAAAAGACATAGATGACGAAACAACCACATTCTTGCTACTCATCCCTAGCTATAATATAATTTTATTAGCATTAAATGATGAAGTTGTTGCTTAAATTGTTGTCGGAATCTTTTCTTACATTCCATTCTCATTTCTGTAGTGTAAGCAAAGTGTAAGGAATAATGCTGTCCCACCGCTAACACCATCATCAACACACAAGACAAAGAGTAAGCATAAATTCTTATATACAATACACATTTGAACAATTGTTTTGCTCGAAACACCTACGGAAAAAAGAGCAAAGAAAAAGCAGTATATGCCTGTAATGTGGTCAAAACTGCAGAGATGTTCCCATTTATTTTCAATCATTTGTATTTCTAAAAACAACATTTTAGTCAAACAATTAAGTAAAGTCACATTTATCATCAACATAAGTTTCTTTCAGAAATTGTTTTCATTATCATTTAGCAAAGTGGTACGAAGAAATAGGACCGAAAGAATTTCCCACCATTTCTTTTCTCTTTTTCTCTCACTTTTTTATTTCGATGAAACAATTGCTGTTTTCCACTAAAAATTTATTTTTCAGCCAGCACATGTGACTTTTTTTATTTCATTGGCCCAGTTGAGGGAGAATATAATTTAAAAAGAGGCAGCAAATCGGTTTACATGCGCCTTTTTGTAGATTTAAGTCGTTATTTTAAGTTTTAGTTAACTATACAAATATACAATTGCGAAAATATTTCTTTTTATAAAACATTTTGATGAAAATTAGATATACTTTTGCGCTAAGTATTTTAATTATTATTTTTTCAGCAGTAAAAACAATATTACAAAATATATATTTTTTAATAGAAACTCTTTCGAAATACTGAAAAACCAAAGTAGACCGCTGATTTTGAAACATTCTTTCTATTTTCTATTGTAATTTGGAACTAAATGAATGAGTACAACACTGACGCAAATAGAAGTCTTTTCCTTTATTCTTTTTACTGCACTCGAAAATGGAGAGGAAGTTGTGGTGGATACAAGCCAGCTGGAAATAAGCCAAGTTTATCTCCTCACCCACCGTTAGGTTGGGGGTGCAACACCCTCTTTTGTTTGAATAGCATCAGTCTATGTCTTCACTTAGTTGTTCATTCAAAGAATTGTATAGGCGCGTGCCCATTTCTATCGGCTGTCTGTTTCACCATTGTTTGAGTTGGACTTTGAGCAGGTGTAGAAGGAGAAGAAAAGGAAGACGAAAATCATCTCATAAGCAGTAGTGGTAGGAAGTGTTGCATTGTATTCAACAAAGCGAGAAAAACAACGAAAAGAGATTTTTCTAGAAAGAAAAGTGCATTTAAAGCAAAAAAGTTGGGGCTTAAAGATTCAAGTAAAATAATATGCAACAAAATTTATTAGTGATAAATAGTGATCAATTTGAGTACATTGTATGTTTTGAGCGTTCTGGCTTTTCTCCAAAAAGCTGCTCATTCTTTGACTTGTCAAACATAAGCTGTTTTGCTTCCTTCTTCTAACTTCATTATTATTGATGATAATTCTCCTCTCGTCTCTCTTTTCATGAGAAAGTAGAAAGTTTAGCTGGTCGGCAAACTAACCAAATTTCACTTAGCTAGTTGCTGGAAAACACATCTAAGTCAACAACAGACAAGCAAAGTGAAAAATCATTTAACTTTTTCTAAAAATAAAAGAGACAGGAAGTAGATATAGATAAGGTTTGTTTTCACCCGTAGTCACAAGTTGTTTTTGGTGCACTAGATATGCTTTCTTTTTAGTTTTTGTTGTTTCATATGAAGACAGGAAATAGGTAGGAGAAAATGCACTTTGGGATTAGATTTTATTTTTTTTAAAGACACATCTAGACGCCAACAAAAGAGTAGCTTAAGCTTAATCTGGTGAACAGTTTTTGTGCCTTTTAATAAATAAATCAGTTTGTCTGGGAGTCATTTTACCTCTTAAGTTTGGTTTCTTGCTGAATCACCAACTTCACCAACCACTTCCACTGGTATCAATGTAAACACCTATCAAAGGCCTCTTTTACATTGGGTATCTATAAACAAAAAAGCAAAAGCATAAATTGGAAATTATAAAAAAGGTATTGAAAACATGTGAAAAGCTATTTTACAGGCACTAGAGTTTACTCTCCGCCTGAGTGGATCCTCAACTCGCGATACAATGGACTAAAAGCAACTGTTTGGTCTCTTGGAATCCTTCTTTACGACATGATTGCAGGAGACATTCCCTTCCACAGAGACTACGAAATCTGTGGGGGTGCAATTCGATGGAGGCGAGAGGTTCCTGCAGGTATGCTTCTCATTTTTTGCAACAAATATATAAATTTGTATTTCAGAGTGTCAAGACTTGATTATGCGTTGTCTAGAAGTTGATCCAGAACGTCGCTACACTCTAGAAGAAATCCTTCGTCATCCCTGGATGGTTGGAGAAGTCCGTCAACTCACTGCTGATGAGTTAAAGTTCAAAAAGGGAGGACCTCCAACTGCATCTATCGATGCTTCTATTATTTCTGCACAACAAACACACTCTGAGAATATTACTGCTCCCAAACCCAAAGCTGTGAATGTACAGGGCAGTGAATCAGCCAGAGATGCAACCTCCAGCTTCTTGAAAGAGGAGCGCAGGAAGCCGTCTGTTGGGGCTAAACAGGTGATGAAGGAGATACCAACAGGTTTTCCTCCCGTTGAACCTATCAACAACCGGTGGCGAGAAGAAAAAGTGCTTAATTATGATGAAAGCAGTGATGACTACAGCCAAAGAGAGACGTATAGTAGCAGCACATCCACTCAACCAGAAGACGAGGGAATGGACCAATCTGACGAAAGCAAGGCCAACGAAGAAGTAATTTTTGCCAAACCACCACCTAAAATGAGTACCTCCACCTCGGCATATGACCCTTTGTTGTCGTCTATTTCACCCCCATCATCTTCTTTTTGGGCCACTTTGCTTGGAGGAGGAGGAGGAGGAACAGTCAGGCAACCTCTGCAACACCTGCACACCTGCAAGGCTAATCCTGGAAATCACAGAAGCTTCTTTTACCAGTACAACGGCTATAGTTGTGCATGCGGATGTGGTTGTTCAGGGAATGGTCATAGGGAAGTGATTAGTGGATGTGGAAGTGACCAGAGTCTGCCTTCAGCTGTGCTCTTTGAAGGTATTAATTTGATTTTTGAAAACAAAAGAAGATACTTCAGGCTCATTTGTTTTTCTTTCGTCAATCTCAAGCTAGTTATCTCACAAACACACGACCATTTAAATGTAGTTCTATATTTTGGCTACGCTTTGAGTGGGCATCTTTTTATAAGCTGGAGAGATTGAAAAAAATATTGAGATCAAAAATATCCTCTATGCTTCAAGTAGAATAAATTTCAAAAAACATTAGGTGCGCCCACAATAGCCATAGCGCATCCAAGCACTTCTTTGGAAGAACCATCCGAAGAAGTCTATTGCAACACCATCCAACAAAAACAGATTCAGACAGACAGTCTCTACAACTCAAAGAATCCATCCTCCAATGATGGTATACCCTTTTTTAAACCAAATTTGTTTAAAATATAATTCCAAGATTTTCAGAGCAATACTACTCTAACTCCATGCTCTCGTCCCTGCCCGCTTTCAACGGCCAGAATCACAATAATCTTCTGCGCAAAGGTAGTACGTCCTCCTTCATCGGCACCACAAAGAGCGGCACTGGATTACACCAATATTCAGAGATTGATCACCACCCTAACCACAATTGTGGTCGAGAGAAGCAAGAAAAAACCATAGCTAAGACTCCTTCTTCAAGCTCATTTGATAGACCGAGCTCCTCCTCAGCTATCACAGAATCTAACGTAGCTAAACAACTCCAACGACAGCCAGTTCATCCAGCTGGGTTGAGCAAATCTGGTGGAGCCATGTCTTCTTGTGTAGCTAATGGGACTTGCTGTCCTACCTCCTTTTCTGGCCACCACTACAATCATTTGAATGGCAGGAATGGTTACAGGAATCTGCAAAATTATCGCTACGCTCAATCAGCCGCCACTCAAGGAAGTTCTGCTGCTGCAGCTGCCACAGCCAATGTCAAAAAAACGGCTGACTCAGGCTTTTCTAGTGGTTCCAGTGGATACATTGGGGCTGGATCACCGCCTGGAGCTGGAGGCAGTTTTATGCTCGGTAGCTTTTGAGCTTTTGTTTTTTGAGTTGTTTATATAAGTTGTTTATAAATTAGGAGTGGTCGAAATTGAAGTCCCGATGATTTTTTCTAATTAACCGACTTTGTGCCTGGGAGTTTCACAAAATCAGACTGAAAAGTTTTTTTATTCAAAAATATTTTTCTTGGCACCTTTTTTGAAGTGGAAGTTGCCAATCTAATATGTAAACCAGTGTTTTAAGCTTTAAAAGTTGGTTTTTATATATTTGCAATATATAAAAGAATAGACTAAATATAAAAAGAATTTAAGATAGGCTGATAGTGAGCTTTTAAACTGCTAATTTAAAATAGTCTTTTTAGACTTTTTCTCGCAATTTTGTTAAAACCAAGTTGTAGAGGTTGAAACTGGTATGCAAAGGGTAACATCATATTAGCTAGTTTTAAAACTAAGAACTTAATTACTCAAAATGCGCCAAAAATTTGATTTTGTGCAACTCCACGTTTAGCCCAAAATCTTTCTTTTCTATTCCACTTTTCTCTTTCGGCTTTGTTGGTTGATTCATCTTAAATTCTTTATTTCTCTTTTTTGAATCGATTAAATTTGATTTGTAGATTTGTTTAAAAACAAGGTTAATAAGCTAATAAAAACCCTTCAAACGAATACCTTTTTCTTTTCTTTCTTGTGTTGTAAAACAGTCTCTCTCAACGTACTTCCTCCTCAACAAGTCTTTACTTTTTACTTGTCTGAGTCTCTCTAAAATGGTAATTTTTCTTGGTAGTAAAAACACCAGGGCAAAGAACACAGCACACACACTGAATGAGCTTTCTCTTTTTACTCCTCTTCTATTTCCATTCTCTGTTTGAAAGGGCTGATTTGTAAATAAATTTGTGAGCTCTACATGTCTTTAGATTTGACCTGGGTCCAACAAGCAAATCAAAAAAAAAATCTCTTATTTGAAAAAATGCTTGAAACACCATATTTGGCGTAAGTAATGGAAGTGCCCATGTTTGAATACATTTCTCTTTCGTCTATAAGTAAACTCTTTTACTTGAGTCACCCAAAGGATTTTTTGTGGTAGACAAAAGAGAAGTGTCTTGGGTGTTGGGACAAATGACGAGGCATATATAGCCAGTTTTTATGAATATATATATCTATATATGTTTTGGATTTATATTTTATATACATATGATAAATGAAAGTATTATTATAATTATTTGGATTAATGATACCCCTATTATTGTACATAGTTGATGCAAAATTATTGGTGTTTGTATGTTTTTATACCACATAGTTTCTGAGTTGGTTGCTCAAATAGAGAAAAAAAATTATTGTATATAAGTGCAGACTCTCTATTTTTCGTATATTTATTCACGCCTGTATCTAATCAGTACTAAACTTTGTTCTCATTGACCCTTAGAAAAGCATCTATTTGTTTGTAAATAACTAGATTGTTGACAAAAATTGATAAATCGAAACCAGCCTTATCGAAGAAAAAACAATTTTTTTGTGATTGTAATGATCGTGGTGTTTTTATATATGGAGGCACAGTCTATTATTTATTTTTTGTAACAAAAATTGTCTGTAAATACATAACTATTTGTACAGCTCATTTTGCAAGATTTCATTGGCTGGCAGAACAAAAATACAAAAATTAAAAGTAATTACGGTTTTTAGTAGAAAAAATTTACAACAAAATTGCAGAAATTAAGTATTTTATTTAAAAAGTTAAAATTTGGGCAATAATGTTATGGTAAACTGACAAAAATTACTCAAAAGTTAAGAAAAATATTCGACCCACAAAAATTTTGTATCGAACCAGTAAAGATGCCCAAAAAGCGTGACTTTTTTCAAAAACTTGTATTTTTCGGCCCAAAAAAAGTTTTATGATGATAATTTTATCTAATTAAAAAAAACAATAATCAAAAAATTCAAAGCTTAGCTCTAAAAAACTAAAGACAAGCCAACATCTTGAAATTGTGACTGCTAAAGCTAAAATTACCACACAGAAATTAGCCCCAATTTAAGAATTGCTCAGTGTTCTCCGTTTCTTTTTGTTGATAATAATCACTGTTTTTGTTGCTTCTTTCAAACAGAGAACATATATACATAGTAAATATATAAACACACACTTTATTTATTCTTTTTTTGGTGTTGCATTACTACTATTTTGTTGTAATAATTTGTTATTTTTATTGCGACTAATATATATTCCCCAATATTCTATGGAACTGTAACTTGTGAACTTGACTTTTATACATACATGCATGCTAGTACATAATTGTTTCATAGATTAACCAATTGTTTTTTCTCCTTCACTCATACATCCAGCACCATTTGGCCTTGGAATGTGGACGTGTAGGAAAAAAATTTGCACATGGCTACATTTCTCCTCATATATGTGTGTGCAATTTGCCCAATGTGAATGAATTGTATCTGGAGTATCACATTTTGTGCTACTGCTGCTGATTAAATTATATACTAATCAGTTGTATGTATGTACAAGTTCGATGTAAGAAAATTGGAAAAATAAATATTTAATCTAAACAAAAGTTATGAATCCATGATGGTCTATATTTCAAACACCACAATGTTGCTATTAATAAAGCTTTTGGTGATCGAGTCCCAACCTTAAAAGCTAGTTATGGAACTGCAGAAACGGACAGCTATAAAAATAAAAATTTTTTGTTGCATCGTTTACGGTATTTGCATAGATATCAGCTGCAGTTTGTAATCAGAAAACTTGATGACCTTCTATAAATAGATTGCTTTCTTTTTTGATGGAACACTGAATCTTCCGAACACTGAATCACCTTTCTTTCAGTTTCACTATTGGAGTCAACTAAGTCATCAAAGCGTGCTAATATAAAAAAGGGAATACATAGGATTTGCACTCGGGTCACAACCCTTGGTTAAAGGAAGAAAAATAGAAGTTGCTTGAAGTCGTTGAGGTTTTGAGACAACCTCATTTATTTATGCTTTTTATCATTAAGTGACGAAAAAAATTGTTATGTGCATAAGTAAACTGAGTGTCTAATCTAGGTTTTGGTGTATAACATGTTGGAAAAATTTAGATATACGCACTTGAACAAAGTACCATTAAAGAAATTTAAAGAATCGAGCGTGACCAGAAATGATTACCAAAAATTTAAATATTACAAAAAATACCTGAATACAAACAAAAATCAGACCCTTTACCTAACATATGCTTTTTTCCATTTCTAAAACAAAAACTCAAACCAAAGATAAAGACAGAATATATATTTTTTAAAGTAGCTGGAAAGAGACTAAACTACTTTTTTGCATTGTTACTGTTTGTATTTTGCCGAGCAACCATTATCTGTGGGCTCCCTTTCCTCTATCCAACGAGACACCCCACCATCACCAGCAGCCAGTCCTGTCTGGCTAGCGTTCATCCAAGGACCACAGGTGCCAGCCCGTACCAGCCACATTCCCCCACCATTCAATCTGCGCGATACAAAAACACAAGAAATCGGTCCTTGAATGTGCTGGTGTCATTCATTCGGAAAAAAGGCATAAATAAATAGGAGAAAAGGTGTGTTCGAAGATGGAAAGAATCAAGGGCTCACTACTCTTTGTTCTTGTTTGCAAAGAAAAAAAAACTTATTCAATATATAAGAGTTGCGCGCCAAGTATGAATCATAAGATGGTTTCCTTCGGCTGTTCAATTTTGGCCTTGGCCCAACAGCAGGGATGAGCAGACAAAATCACATTATTTTTCATTTGGAAGAATTCCTTGGTAAAAAAAAACATTTTCTCATAGTCAAAAAATATAGGAAAACTACTATTATTGCCAGCTACCAATAGTAGTAATTGTAGTTTGTTAGGAAAATTTGTTAACTTGAGGAAAGTAGTAAATATAAATTTGGAGATTTTAAAATGTGTAAGGATAGATAGGAAATTAGTAAGTGTCTTTTTGCTGAGGACTTTTTAAAAACAAATTTTTAATTGTATGCAGCAAAAGGCTATACACGGCGATGCACCCCATAAACATTTTGAGCAGTAAGTAACAAAGCTTTAAATTCTTAAACTCTAATTTTTTTCCATTTTGTTTTAAAAGATATATTTGTTGTGAGATAGAAAGGCAGGGAACAGCTAACTTGTCTCAAAAGCTGGAAAACTATACTGCTAACTATTTTACAAATTTTTTTACTACAATAAGACCTCGCTATGAGTATCAAAGTGGAGCCAAGAAAAATTTGAGGCGCATTTTATTAATTATAGATCTTCTAGAGCTGGTTAAAACCACTCTAGAAACAAAAATGCTTATAGTGATCTCTACTTTTAGAGAGTTTAGGATTAGTTGCTTCCTTGCCGAGATATGGCTGCAATTGAGGTGGTCACTATTTCAAAAATGTTAAGAGTTATTGTGCGGGCATTAATTTTCTGAGCGTTAATTATAACAAACCGAACTTATCAGCCAAAACGTTTCATTTCGTCCTTTATTTGAGTGAAAACGTTATTATCGTATAAGAGTCCTTTGTCTGACAAAAGCAATAAATTTTAGGGGATCTCACAATGGGTGGCAAGACAACATTTAATGGGTTTGGTCTGTTTTTCTAGACACTGTCTGGGAAAACGCACATGGCTGTGAGTAGTATCACAACACAGTCTCCTCCTCTTTTTTTAACGACTCAGACAACGATTAAAAAGCAGTGGCAGACAATGGAGAGCACACAGTTTTGTCTTTTTTTGACTGGGATATTTGCCTGTTACCAAACACAACAAAATTGATGGTCCAATTTAGAAGAAAATTAACTAATGAAAAAGTGACGCATTCTTAAACATTCTGGCATGAATTTTGTGATTTTTATTATTTTCTTAATTTTTGACTTATCGGGGGCTTACCAGATGCAATAGTTCCCCGGAATGTTTTGTCTCAAAAACTTCGATGATCAGTCAAAGTAGCTTAAAGGGGGGATCGTGCCCAGGATGAGTATTGGTGCAGTCTTTTTGAATGAATATTTTATTAGCAAGAACACAAAACAAATCAACACAAAAGTGATTTTTCAACAAAACCCCACACTTTTATAGGCACCATTGTATTTTGTGCTTTTCCTTGGGATCTTTTACAAGAGATGCTAACCACACTGATAAGCTTTAGTAAAATGGTGGAATCAGCGAGAGAATAAATACCGTATTTACTCTATTAAGCGGGCATGCCCGCTTATTTTTCGACCCTTTGCTAGGGGGTCCGCTTATTAGAGGGTGCACGCTCATTAGAGGGTGCCCGCTTAATTTTCGGCCTTTTCTCGTATCATAATTCAAATGTTATTGGGAAACACAATGAGATAGATCTCAAACGACTCAGGAAGAGCTGCAAATTCATTAGCTAGGGTGCCCGCTTATGAGAGGGTGCCCGCTTATTAGAGTAAATACGGTAAACCAATTGGAATGTGTACAATGCATGAAAAGATTAAAATATTATTGACTAGATTTGTCTTGTCATAAGATCTGACTATATTAGGATACGTACAGCACGCCAAAACTAGCAATACGCAAATATAAGAAGCGGAAGTTTTCTTCTGAGTCCTAATTTAAGCACGAGGAGCCAACTAACTGGGAAACAAGGCTGTAACTACGTTTCCTGGTAGTGCAGAAAGGTATAAAACACAATAGCATCTTTATTCGAGCTCTGAAACTTGGTTACTTAAACCCCTACACAAATAAATACATACAAACTAAATTTTCAGTACCCTTTTTAAGCACATATACTATTAATTTTGACTAGGAACACATTACCGATCAATAAATTTTAAAAAAACTTTTGAAGAATATACAAGGCAGTCATATAATAGCTTTTAAGCAAATAAATAATTAAGAATATTTGAGAAAAAATGCTTAGGTGTTTTCAACGTTGAATTTTTGCTTATTGTGTCGTAGCACACACAGTAAGTAGCTAAGAAAAAGTTTTTGTCCACAATGCAGTGAGGAGAAGTGCCATAAGCATTGATATGACTGATGGCGGCTAGATCCACGGTGACCGTCTGGCTGGATGGGTTGCTGTCGTCATACAGCACTGTAACCTGAAAATAAATTGGCATGAACTAGAAAATAGTTTATTTTAGTTTCAAAATTTAGTGCAATACTAGTAACAACCCCCAATATTCATTCTATTTAGGCTTAAAATACGTTGTTTAAAGGGGGGTTTAAAAAGTTTGTCACATAAGCAGCGTCTTCAAACCCCCCAACCCTCCCGATTGGATATGCCTCAGTTGAGCCCCACTCTAAGATCTAACCTCATATTTAGCTCCTCCAGGCTTAGTAGTGAAGACCAACTGAAACGTGGCTTGCGTGGCTTGCACATGGCCACCCAATTTGGGGGCAAATCCATCAGGGTCAAGTACTCCACTGTACTTCAACAGCTTGTCATTGGGTATTAATTTCTTGGCATCCATTAATTGGTTCAGTACTAATCTAGCACACAGCTTTCTCTCTGGTTCTGTCTGTTCATTGATCACTTGCACAACTGCTCTGGCTAGTCTATTGGAAGTGTAAAAGTCTCCTTTTCCACTACTGTTTCCTTGAGTCATGGCAGATTGCCAGCTCAAACAAGTGCACCTACAATTTCCCAGCTTAATTAAACATGAAAAAATTAACCTAAAATTGTAAACACACCAATGTGCTTCTATGCCTGCATCATTACAAGTCCTGCTCAACGGAATAGGTCGGAATATGGACAGTGATCTGCTCTTGGTGGATTCATGAGGAGTAGCCAGCAGCTCGGGAGTGGGCCAATTTAGCAGGTTCATCAGAGTAGAGTGCATGTCAAAATGGGTGACCAACCTGTCCATAGCGTTTTGTTTCAAGTTTTCATAAGCTAGTTTGAAACGAAAATTTGAGGCAAGCTTGGGCGGTAGGAAGGCGGAAAAGAAGGGCAGTCGTTCTTCTAGTTGACCTGGAAGGCAAAGATGATGTTGAAAGGAATTGTTAATCTCTCCCACCTTGATGTGTTTCCCTGAGCTCTGCAAACCTGTGACCATGGTCGGCCATGACTATCACCAGTGTATTTTCAAATGCTCCACCCTCAAATTGTCTTTTCAAGTGGTCTCTCAAGTCAGTGTCTGCTACTTGCACCTTGTTGATATTGTCATGAGAAAGTGAAGAGTGGTGGAGCAACAGAAATCGGGGCACTTCTGCATACTCTTTCCAAAACCTCTCTGCATATCTAAACCAGACTAGGTGTTGGGGGATGCTACCCACACAAGGACACTCCCAAGAGCCACAAGTCTTCTCGAAGTGCTGGAAGAAAGGAGGTGTGAAGTGGTCGGTTGGCTGCTTTCGAAAGCCTTTCAAGCGATAGGTAAATGTTCCTGGAGTGAGAAAGGGTCATTTTGAGTATAGGTTATGGCTAAAACTAACCGACTGCATGACTGTCCTCTCCATAGAGTGTGGCATAGCCAGCTTTGGAGAAGTTTTTCCATGCAAATGGATAGACATCATCCACAAAATGGGCTTCAGGAAACCTTTTTCTAGTCAACGGCAATTCCTCTTCTGTTTGTCCAGTTAGAAAAGGGATAAAGGCTTGAGGAGTGCCATCTCCCACTATGTTGTAGCCTTTAAGTCCAACTTTCAAATGTGAAAAAAGTAATTGGACAAGAAAGTACCATTGAAAACCACAGATTTCATGACTTTCTCCAAGTACTCA
>BBSZ01008271.1:0-11876 GCA_000981365.1 Subanguina moxae
GCAATGTCGTTCAATTTTTAATTTTTAAGCGCACAAAGCCAAGAAGGAGTCAATGCAGCAAGGAATGGCCCAATTCAAAAAAAAAAGAAAACCAGCAAGTCAGTGATGCAATGATCGAAATGAAGGCGTACAACAGGCAAAGATGCATCGACTCGGAAAAGGATCCAGTGGAGTTTTGGAAGGTATGTTTCGAATCCAAAATGTTTCCAACCCTATTGTGATTCAGGAAAACGAAAAGACGTTCCCAATTCTCGCAACGATTGCTTGTCGATTTCTCTCTAGTTCTGCGACAAGCCATCCAAGTGAGCAACTCTTCTCAGTGGCAAGGGACGTCTACGACTACAGAAGATCAAGCTTGAATCCTGAAACGGCCGAACAACTCCTATTTTTGAACAAAAATCTACCGGTGTTGAAATTTATGTACTAAAAGAAATTTTTGATGTATAGATTTTGTTAAATAAATGCCTAAGGAAATATCGCATATCGCATCGCAAGTCCTCTCAGGTCAAATATATCGCATCGCAATATCGCAAAAATGCAAATGGCCACCTCTAATGCAAATAAGCCTTTTTTTTTTTTTTATCTCGCAGGTATGTGTGTGTGCGCATCTCAACCCCAAGCCTCCAAGCCCCCTACGCCCCCGGAGGGGCCGTAGGAGGCTTGAAGGGTTAGAAATGCGCGCACAGACTTACCTGCGAGATGCTCTCAACAATAAATGCATCTAAAAGACTTTCTGTCGAGCTCCAGTAACCAAAACATCACAAAATTCCTTAATTGGTAAAATTTTCCATGGTGGATGCTTTTACCCTAAACAAGCCATGTGGATGGCCACTTGATGTGTTTTTTTTTTTACTTTCAGGCTCCGAAACCCTTTTTCATATACTAATTAGAGCATTCTAAAGAAAGTTTGACAAGGCTGAATTATCGTTTTTCGCGTGCTTTTCAATTTTTTTTTAAATCGAAAAAAAGCTTATAAAACGGTAATTTACCCTTGTAAAACCTTCTTTAGAATATTCTAATTAGTACAGAAAAGAGATTATTAGAGTCAGAAGTAAGAAAAAAAATTCACACCAAGTGGACATCCGCTTGGTTTGGTTGGTGCAGAGACTGTCCATCACAGTTGCGGTTGGTGCATAAATAAAAATTCAAAATTATGAATATTCCATTCAAGACAAAATTGCAGTTTTAAAATGCAGCAAACTGTTTAAAATATTATGTTTGAAAGCTCTCAATCCATGAAGATCCACTTTCAATCCGTCAATATTTAAAAACATCGGATGCATGCAAAAAAACCTATTTTCTATATTAGTTATATGGAATAATAGCCATTAGGATAATAGCCCTAAAAACATATTCCAGAGTTACATGCAATATCCAGCACAGACTGTGGTCGGAGATGGCAACACTTCCGGTGGAATTGATCCGTGCAATGTCCTGTAAGTCTGTAAAACTTCTTGCACTTCATTGTTGCCTCTTTTCAAAGTTACTTGACAAGATACAAACCGTTGGACGCTGCCTTAACTCCAAATCTAAAGTACACAGGATTTCTTATTGCTAGAGTGGATAGAGATGGCTTTCTTCAGTCAAGCGATCAAACAAGAGTAATGTCTATGTCCCTTAATGGACGCAACAACTACCAACCAAGGCGTGGTGCCATGGTTATTTTTTATATAGAAAATAGATCTTGTTCTAAAGTACTAATTAAGGTGACTATGGGTCATCGCCGTTCGCAACGTTCCTCTATGACCAGTGAAAAAAATGATGTCTCTGAAACAAGCTTTTTTGCCGGCATCGCAAACCACATCAAAAAGAGCAGGCGCCAATTATCCAATGTTGATCCAGCCTACGGTTTCAGCGGATACTTTAAACCAGTTGTGTTACAAAGCAATGAAGGTAATTTTTATTTTTTTTACATGAATTACGGCATAGAGGCCTACGGCATCTTGGAAATATCACTTATGAGAACCTTTCTCAAAGCTGAAAATTTCTAGTTTTTGTCATTTAAATGTTCGAAAAGCCTTATCTTTCGTGTCATCTCTTTTCGGCATGTCTATTGTCGAGCTTTTTGAGAAGAGGACTTTTTATCAAGCATAAATTTTTTTTCTCTAGCTATAGCTGCCGACAGGAGTTGTTTGATACTCGTGATCCGCAACGCCAAACACTTCTTTTTCGTCAAGTCTCCGTAATTTTTTATTGCGGCCACTCGAGATCAATAATAATAACGAATCAATAATAACGAAATAAGAAATCAATAAGCTTTGCGTTGTGCACGAAG
The DNA here is from genome assembly GCA_000981365.1 of Subanguina moxae. Taxonomy (NCBI): domain Eukaryota; kingdom Metazoa; phylum Nematoda; class Chromadorea; order Rhabditida; family Anguinidae; genus Subanguina; species Subanguina moxae. The sequence goes on from BBSZ01008271.1 coordinate 2,276, forward strand.
GCTACATAGGTGACTGACAATGGAGTTGCCAATTGTTATTGTTTTAAAAGATAATACGGGGATGATAATGAACATGTTCAAAAATAATTAATTTTTAAAATACGCTGTAACCGCTGCCAAACCAATTCGAAACACTTTATTTCTTAAAAAATTATGACAGTAGCATAGAAACATACAGTAAATAAACATTTCAATCCCATTTCGCTCTTTTCTGAATTTCCTAAGGTTTGGAAAAAAAAACACTTTTGACACTTTGTTCTGTTATATAATAAGTCCCGAACGCAAAAAGTGCTCCAAAGAAATAAACTTTAAACGTATCATCGAATATCAAATTCTACCAAACACCACTGAGTCTCTGACGCAACCAAACAGACAATTAGAGAAGAGATTATGTTCATATTATGGTCACATAATTAATATGACTGCTGAGATTAATTCTAAAAAGCAGGCCATTGAGATTGAGTTCAATTTATGCGATAATTAAGATGTCGAGAAAGCAGCACTTTTCTATTTTTTAATATGTTCTTAGATAAAATTACGTAATTTAAGGGTCTGGCTCGGTAGTTGAAGTTCTTCTCATCATAGTCTTTGTTTGTTTCTTTGTTTTACTCACTGCAACTTCTATCCTTTATCTTCTGCATAAGTAAGTTTTAAATTATTTCTTCGGTTTATCCTTTGTAATACGCATGTTTTTACAGGAAAGGGTTTTTAAAACAACTTTGTCCGCTGAAGAAGAGTCATGATTTGTTACTTAAACCAACCTCTCCTCCTCAACCGATTAAAGTAGAAGACTTGCCAGGTGAATATATAATGAGACATCGGGATTCAGACTATCAATTCACTCAAGAATTCGAGGTGGTTTTTTTAGACAATGAAAATTAAATTATTGCAAAAATTTACAGATGCTACCTAGAGAAGGGAAAAACTTAGATCATACCATTAGCGAGCGAAAGGAAAATGCAAAAAAGAACAGGTATAATGACATCAAAGCAGCAGACGCCACGAGAATTCGTTTGCAAAAAATACCTGGAGATAACTCTTCCGATTACATAAATGCTAATTTTGTCAAGGTTTTTTGATATCTTTTCTTGTATATAATGTTCTAAATGTAAATGATTAAGGGCTACAAAAATAAGAAGTGTTTTATAGCCACTCAAGGACCTTTAGAGTGCACTGTTGGAGATTTTTGGAGAATGGTGTGGGAGCAAGATTGCAAAATAATCATCATGGTAACCAATCTTCGAGAGCGAGGCAGAGAGCAGTGCAGTGTAAGCTTTGCTTGTCCCTAATTGCACACAACACAATTTTTGGATTTTCAGAAATATTGGCCTGACGAAGACGAGCCTCCTCTTCTAGTTCGTAACCTCTACTCGGTACGAGGCACTGATTCTATTTATTATGCTGACTATACTGTTCGCGAATTTGAAATAACTAATGTGGAGTCATCAACAAAAGCAAATGGTGGTCATAACTCTAATTCTGTATCTCCTGTGTTTGGTGTGGACAAGGCAATTGGTAGTAATTCGTCAACTAAGATGTACACAATTGAACCTGGATTGATGTCTGCTGCTAGAAATTCTGCGACTGGTATAACGCACGACTCCGTCATTTTGGCACAATCACGGTCACCAATAATAGATCGGTAACTGTTCCTTATGTAATAACAAATAAAAATGGGGTGTCTGCATAGTATAAAAATACTTACAAAGACACAAAGAATAGCGCAAAATTAAAAGCTAAACATCTTTTAGTGATCGTGCAATCTCTTGCTCAAACAGGATTGACTCTGACTATGCCAACGTCTCAAGTATTTTGCGGCCACTTTCAAAGAACAGCAATATAGCAGAGACTGAATTTTCCGGAAGAGGTAAATACATAACACAAACAGTCTTCTAAAATTTATGAAAGGTGTAAAACTGTACATAGATATTTAGAAAAACGAAGAGTAATTCAGTTCCACTATACAAGCTGGCATGACTACAAGGCTCCAGAGTGCACAGTTGGATTGTTAAGACTACTGTGCAAATTAAGAAAGTTGGAGGAATATAATTCTTCTCCAGTCATTGTGCATTGCAGGTAATTTACGTTTATTTTAACTGTTTGTATTAAGCTGCGTCATAATTCGTGCGGTTTTTGTTCAAAGCACTGCTGTTGGTTGTACATCATCGTTGTACATCATTATCGAAACTAGGAGAAAAAAAGATAAAAACTAAGTTTGCGCCTAGCTATGATCATATCTCAGCAAGTGATTTTTTTTCCTGAAATTCTGTTTTCAGATTTGGATTCCTGAGGTCTTTTTGCACACCGGGGAGCCTCAGAATAAAAAAACCTTTCAAAAAATGAGTACTGTAAATGAGTATATGTAAATTGTTGTGGCGTAACAAAGTGATCGCATAACAAATGTTCTTCGTAAAAAATTTTCGCGTAAATTATGGTGTACAGCCCTACTGTTCTTTGCTCTTCATTCAAAACATGATGACAACTAATCATATAAAAACTCTTTCGAATTCTTCAATTTTTTCCCAACGTTCTTGCAGCCTTTGAATGTCCTTGACGTAGAACACGGCTAGTACCTTTGAACAAAAATCGCAGCACTTATAACATAACCTAATAATTAAACTTGATCAGTGCTGGAGTCGGCCGAACTGGGACTTTAATAGCTATTGACCATGCCCTTGACCAGTGCCAAGAAGAGGGAAAAGCAGATGTCTTTGGTTGTGTAAAGGAGATGCGGCAACAAAGAAATTTAATGGTTCAATCAGTGGTTGGCTATATATTTTTATAACTTTAAAAAGCAGTACGTAATTTGACAGGAACAATATGTGTTTATTTACAAGGCAATTGCTGAATATCAATTATTTGGTGATACAGACCTCACAGTTATGGAGTTCCGCAGCTATTACGTCCGCTTGAGACAACCACTGCCAGCGAAAGAACGTGAACGACACGTTTCAATAAGCTCTGTTTCTGCTAGATCCAACAGTATTGTTGCAACTGCAGGGAATTGCGCACTCGACGCAACTGAAAAAACTTTGTGCAACAATATCTTAGGCCAGCCAACACAGCTCTTCAATGGAAATATTTCCAATTGCAACTTAGCTAACGCAAACTCATCTCTAAAAGCAAGATTTCGGCAAGTTAAAAATGGTATTTCAACCAATAGCACATCTAACAACAACAATGTTGCTCCTCAAATTGCCAAACTAACACTGCTAGAGGCAGAGTTTAATGTTAGTTGAATACATTCATATAGAAAGCATCCTGTAAAATTTCGGTGTGTTTAGAATCTTTCTTTTACACTAGAAAAACCACGCTCAGTTGAATGGTCTCAAAAAGAAGAAAACTCAAAACGCAACAGATTTATTAATGCAGTTCCTTACAACTCAAACCGAGTGATTCTGTCTCCTATGATTGGTTATGAAAATACATATATTAATGCTTCTATAGTAAAGGTTCGAGTGAAAATAAGAATTATTTACTTTAATTTCTATAACAAATGTTTCGCAGGGCTACTTCTATCCATATATACTGGCACAGGACCCAATAGACCAGGAAACATGTTTTGACTTTTGGCGAATGATAAATGGTAAGAACTATATTTAAAATCCTAAAAATAGAAACTAATTTACATTCAGACAACAACTCCTATACTATTGTGATGCTTTCTACAGAAGATGACTTTACCGCACAAGAAAGAGCTATCTTTTACATTACACATCTTATTAACAAAAAACTAACTTCTTCTTTTTGTTTTAGTATTGGCCTAAAACTAATGATCAAAATCTCGTCTTTGGCAAGAATGATGAATTAATAGTGACTCTAGTGGTGGAAGAAGCACAAACTGTTTACATTCAGAGAAAATTGCACTATAGATTCAAGGTGTCAATGTTTAACACACAAATTCAACTCATAACATCTGAAGTATTTTAAGAGTGAAAAAGGAGCGACAGGTAGGGAGGTGACCCAATATGTTTTTCGTCAATGGAGACGTGACTGTGCAGTGCCAAACTCGCCATCGTCCCTGTTAGACCTGATTGGCAGAGTGTTGGAAAGGCAGAGTAATTTCTCTGATGGAGGACCCATTATTTTAGTAAATAAAACTCGATTCTTTAAATAAGCAGCAACTAACTAATTACAGCATTGCCGAAATGGATCTTCCGAAACTGGTGTTTTTTGCTGCATTTCTCTCCTGTTAGAAAGACTCAAATCAGAGCACATGATTGATATTTTTCGTACTGTAAAAGCACTTCAATTACAACGTCCATTAATGTTTACAAATCTGGTGAGTTATAAAAATTCGAGTTATCAAAGTGTGAGATATGAAATCGCAATAATTATATAATATGTTACACATCATTATTATTTGGCCACAAATAATAATGCCAATTGGAATCAATTTCTATGCCCAAAATATAAAAAATGGCTGTACACCATAATTTACGCAAAAATTTGTTACGAGGTACATTTGTTACGCGGTCACTTTGTTAGGCCACAAAAATTTGTATGTATTCATTTTACCGTACTCATTTTTGAAAGAATTTCTTTATTCTGAGGCACCCTAGTGGGAAAAGAGACCTCAGGAATCCAAATCACGAAAGAGAATTTCAAGAAGAAGCTTGGTTGCTGAGTTATGATCAAAACTAGGAGAGAAAAGGCTAAAAACTAAGTTTGCGGCTGGCTATGATCATATCTCAGAAACCAAGCCTCTTTTTAAAATTCTCTTTCGAAATTTGGAATCCTGAGGTCTTTTCGCTTGCTAAGGTGCCTCAAAATAAAAAAGACCCTTTCAAAAAATGAGTACTGTAGATGAATACATGCAAATTTTTGTGGTCTAACAAAGTGACCGCGTAACAAATGTAAATCATAACAAATTTTCGCCTAAATTATGGTGTACAGCTATAAAAAACATTAAACTCAAAAAATATAGAATAATATGTGTTACATTTCAGGAGCAATACGCTTTTTCCTACGAGTGCCTTACGGAATATCTAAATTCTTCTTGTAACTAAAGCATAAATCAATAGCACTCTCAGTTGGATGTGTTAAAAACCGATAATTTTATGCTCACTTTAACAATAGGCCTTAATCATGAAACATAGTAAATAAGAATAATTGGTGTGAATTCTAGTCAGTATAGATGTATCCTTTTGTGTCACTCATCTTTTTGTAGTTGCTGTATAAAGTGTTAAAATGTTAGGCTTTGTAGTATAATTACTCATGCCATACCACAATGTAATAGTACCATACGTAAAACACCAATTTTAAAACTTTCATCCGAATAATGTATTATAAATATGTTGCCCATAAAAGACTACTCAAATAAACAACTAATATATTCAACAGCCATATGGGCCCTGTAATAGGTCTACCAGCCAAGCCAAATCTAAATATTAGGTTGAGTAATAATTAACGATCGTTTTATTTGCGCGCGTTTATTTGCATACTATTGGCGTTTTGTTTAGATTTTTTCCATATTAATATTCCTCACTATTTAGTTGATTAAAAATGCAAGTCGATAATCATACTCATATTCGTCATATTATGCTTTATCATTTCGAGAAAGGATTGACCGCAGCCCAGTCATTTCGCGATCTCAATGAACATTTTGGTGAAGGAACAATTGGGGAAAGTCAAGTTCGGAAGTGGTTCCAAAAGTTTAAATCCGGTGACACAAGTCTTGAAGATGATAAAGTAAGAGGCCGCCCTTTAAAGGGGAAGCAGTTATTGAAGTAGACGGTGAATATGCTCCAGAATGATCATGTAAACAATTTTTTGATGTTGTTTTACTTTGCGTTGCGTTGAATAAAAATGTTTTCAACAACGATCGTTAATTATTACTCATCCCAGTATTTAGTCACTAATTTCAATATTTCCTATGAGTCCAGAATATCACATTTTGGGCAAATCACTAATGAAATTTCTTCTACTTAATAGAAAATCTGCGAACAGTTTAGAAGCAACATGGCGATGAATGTGATCGACAGCAATGTGCGCGGCATCTCCAATCTCGTTAGTGTTGTCAGAGCAAGCATGCGGATGTGAATTTGGCTAATCATATCAGCAGTGAAAGTAGATATTGATGAATTTTGCAGCAATTGACAAAACTTTTTCCCAGGAGATTGGCAAGAAGAGTTTGGTCAACAGTCATCGGCAGAAATACTCCAATCATCGAGACAAGATGACACCTAAGATGATGCCTAGAGAGCAAGTGCAAAGAGTTTAACTCTTTTGCAAGATTATCACGCGACATCTGCGCCCCAAGGACTATATTTATACATTGGTGTTCTGTTTTGCTTCAGTGTTGTTTATATAGGAAAATAAAAATTATCTCAGAGAGTTATGTCCAGGGTGGATCACGGACCTCCCAAGCAGGTTGCCCTAAGCTGTTTCCCATCACTGACCTTTCCGCTTAGGGTCTAGATTTGCCTTACAAATATTGTCCTTTTGTATTAAGCTAAGGTTTAGGCTGGTTGAAATTCAGTTCATATTAGTCGTGAATGAGCACATGTTCAATTCGACTTATTTAAATGTGCTCTTTTAGGGAAACGGGTATACTTTTCAAGACAGCAAATTTTCTAAGCCTGGCTGTCTGATTTACTGGTTTGAAAAGAGATACTATAAAAATACTATAAGAATACTATAAGAGTATACATTCTCTACATTAGGAAGGTAGGGGTATAAATACACAGGCTGAAATGTCCAGAGGACAATCATGGTAGTGGGTCAGCCCGATAGTCAAACAACTCTACTCTTATAGTTCATTATAGTTTGTAAATTAATTGTTTTTCAAAGAGCAAAGCTGCACACAAGTGTCGGGTGAACCATCAAAACCCATAGCAGATATCATAAATGCATCATACACTAAAGAATTTGTGTAATCAAGGTTTTCCGGATAAAGGATAAGACTATTTGTTGCTGCCATTCACTGAAAGTGCAGATTTGACATTGCTTTCTTCGCTTTTCTCGTTCCACAGTGAGATTCTAATGCACTTTACAGAATTCCGATAAGACGCTAGGTTTTGCAGATATGACCACTTTTGCAGTGTCATGCAGCTAAACTGACATGTCAGTATTAGTGTCAATTATCGAACACTGTTTCTACATATTAACAAATATGCAGGTGCGACAACAATCACAATACAGTCAACCGCCGATAACTTGCCACTCCAAGGGACCAAATTATTGAGGGTGTCTAGTTATCGAGGTCCATTTTTCGATAATCCGCTTCTCAGGACCTTCTTTAGGGTGCCGGATTAACAAGGGTTGATTGTATAGAACTTGCAAAGCTGAAATAAGTGGTAAAAAAATTTATTTACAAGTAATTAGTCAGGTAAATATTTAATGGACCATACTTGTTAAACATTATGGAAATCCTCCAAATTTAAATGCGCGCTAATGCTTCTCTTTTTTCTGTCAGTTTACTATTTTGTGTATCAAAATTAGTGCTGGAGGTGGGGCGGATAACCCGCGGGTAAACCCACCCCGCAGATGACCCCAAAACCCGCACCCGTTACACGTATGCATCCAAGCAAAAACCCGCAGGTAACCCGCAAGCAATTTTTGAACCATAGGGTGAGGCAAAAGTTCATACGAACTTAAACCTTATTTTTAATGATGAAAGGTACTCTTTCCCTTACCATTTTAAAGAGCATTTTAAGAGCTAATCCAGCACTAATCAAAATACTCTTTTGTGATGCTTCTAAAGATTTTTGGAGCCCACAAAAGAGTATACTGGTAGACAAAAAGAAGGGTCTCGAGAAAGTTTAATTTTGAGAGATTTGTATTGCTTTTAACAAGTATGCTTTTTTAAGAAATAAATGCATTTATGGCAATAGTTCACTAGTTAGTCTATAATAGAGCTTGTGGCCATTTCATTAACACCACACACATTCTTGCCTAAAAATAGGCATTTAGGTATTCTCACTATTTTATCGTCAAAAAACAAAAACCAACCCCGGTACAAGCGGTAATACCCGTTCTCGCCCCAACTAGTTCCCCAACTGTTTTTGATGATCCAGAAGGGTTTGTTGCCCTCCTGGCCGTAGCCCACGATCAACACTCCATGGTTGAGCATAAGAGGTGAGCAGAAGATCTTCCAAGGATGGGAAATACCGTGACGGTAGAACTGCAGAGGGTATGCATTTATACCTAAAAAAATGGTTTCATTTATTGAATGGCTATAGCTAATTTCACAAGTCAAATTGGTCAGTTACCAGGCCTGTGCTGGCCTCCGGAGGAATCTTTTGGAGGGAAGGTGGAGGAAAAATTTTTAAAGGCTGGAGGCGGAGGAAAAAAATTTTAGGGCGCAGAGAGGAAACAATATTTAAGTAAGTAAGTCAGTGTCCATAAGATGATAAAGTACATCAAAGTTTTTAATTCATTCCGTCTCGATAAAATTTTTGCTAAAATTTGCCAGAGCACTCTCAGCTTCTAAAGCTCTCCTGTGCATTTCTCGTCATCGTTAACTTTAAAAACACTCCAATAAGATCGTCCACTATGGTAACAGGGCCGGAGAATTTTTTTTTTAAATCGAGACCAAGATATCGAATTTCAAGATGACACGGCCATTACAGCTCTAGGATCTTGGAATTATATAACGCTACGTTTCGGGTAAAGACATGGCAACCATTTTTAAAGTTGGAGGCCAGAGACGGAGTAAACTTTCTTAGGAGTAGAGACCGGAGGTTGAGGAAAAATATTTTAGAGGTGGAGGCCAAAGGCGGAGGACAATTTTTTTTCTGAACACAGGCCTGTTAGTTATCCGGTCTTTAAAATTTTCATTTTATTTTTTTCTAAACTTTCTAAAGAAGAGATAATAAACGTTCAAGCAATGCATTTCGAGGGCCTTACTCAAGTGTCTTCAGCTTACTCAAACGAAACAAACTATTTGAAAGGTACCGCAAAGCTATTCATTGCTAATATCCAGTACCACAGCCGAAGGAATATTGAACAAGTCTATTGATTCTAGTTTGACGAGAGCACCAAGATTAACTATTTTTGTCTTGAACTGACAAATAGAGGCCCATGCCTTCTATTAGATATAATACAGCATTCAATCTAGTCAAGTGTTTCTCCCTACTATAAAATAGCATTAAATCGTCTAGGATTTTGACAATATTTTTTGAGGGTGAATTGCTTCGTATAAAACCATCTTCTCTTATTTCAGAGGCCATGGACAACAAATGTAGTTCAAATCAGAGAAATGTGGTGGCTCCAAGGAAAAATTCAATATTCATTGAAAAAGCGGCTGAAAAAAGTGGACCAACAGGAGTACGCAAACCTAACCGTCCAGTAAACAGTCGCAACCAAAGTCCATTTATAATCAATAGCTCCATTTTTTCCAAATCAAACAAGTAAGTTGTAATCAGAAATATATGCAGTCTACTAATTTTACAAAAAATTTTAAGAGGAATTCAAAGTGAAGATACTGCACCCAAAAGCAAAAAGTCTGAACACAAAAGTAATTATATTGTTGTTAAAAAACAAAAAAGAACATAAATTTAAACTGCATATTTAATAGGGCTATCGGGTACCCAAATCGAAGCAATACCCAAAATCCAAAATTTTTGAGTAAAAAATCGGGTTTCGGTTTTAATTACTG
>BBSZ01008273.1:0-11797 GCA_000981365.1 Subanguina moxae
TTCTTATCGCTATCATTTATAGTTTGGCGTGTCGCTGTTGCATCCAGGGCTTGATGAGGTACCATCAAATAAAAACTCTGTCTTGATTGTTTTTGTTGTCTTCTTCAAGGAGAGTTTCTGGTATATTTTTGTGTTCGGAAATAAATGTCGTTAAAGAATTGTTCATTCCTTTGCTTCATTAATTTAAGTTATGGTTGAATTGATAGTATTCCCTTCTTTTTCAGTTCGTTTATGGCATTTTGGCTCTGCCTATTTTTTTTCTGGAATGGGCATTATGTAGGGCATGAACAGCGGTTCCTGAGCCTCTGCTACCGTAAGGAGTCATCACTCGCCTTGTTGTCGCTGATTTCGCTTATCATAACCGAGTATTTTTTTTTGTGTTTACTGGAGGTGATGCTTGTTGTTACAGATATATTGATGGTTTGAAAAAATGTGGTCTGAAAGCGGGACTCTCGCCAAAAACAGCTGGTGAATTAGTAACACTAGCTTCTCTGAGCTGGTTGTAAAAAATAACGAAGTAGTTATGTTTAGTTAGTCAAATAAATTTAAATAGCTTTTTGAATATCATTTTCTCACAAACAACAAATTCAAATTGCCGCCCATTTGTACAATTGACACATTTGCAAAGATCGATGGACATGCAATTAGTTTTGTGATCTATGTCCATTAAAATCTTCTCGCCATGGTAAAAACAGCTGCATCTTCTCATCTCAAGGACACTGATAAAAAGAGGCTCAGAGTCGACAATTCGTCGTGCCAAGATGGACTGTAAGTTGACCATTTTTCCAACCAGCTTTTCAAAAGAGGAAACAGATACTGTGATTTGCATGTAATCTATTTTTTTCTATTGGTCATAGACAATACCCTATTTTCTTGGACAATTTTGGCGCATATTCTAGGGTTTTGGAGAATGGTGCTCGTAAAATGCTCATAGATTCTTGCCTCCTCTCTAGCCGTCTCTTAGCCCATCTGCCTTGCTCTCGGTCTCCTCTAATCACACTCCCTAGATTGCCCAATGAGATGATGGTGCAAGTGTTCGGCATGATTGCTGAGAGTGGAAACCTTGGTCTAAAGTCTTTGCTAGCGGCCAGAAGTGTTTGTCATCAATGGAACTCATTAATTAATTCTGCTAAATTGCTCTCCACTAAATTTCCTCTATTGACGGTAAATATACACATATATTTGCCGAATTGAACTTCCAAACCTTTACTTTTTGGACAAAAAGTAAGGTATTATGGATTATAAATAGGGTTGTCGATTCTGCCGGCTGTTTTGGTATTTCCGGCCAAAAAACTGAAAATTTATCGGTTTTCAGTGTTCAATTCATCTATGCCGGCCGAATGTTGTTGTTTTTCCTTCTTCTGACCGACAACCCTAATTGTAAATTTAGTTTCCTGAAACAATTTGTCTTTTTTTGACCTGTCTTATTCTTAAAAACGCCCCTAAGAAGGGACGAGCAAAATGCATTTTTTTTTCTGATGAAATATGGCAATTATTTGTAATTTTTGCTATGGAATTAAGAGTTTTGAAGATAAAGTGCACTTTACTAACTGAGCCAAAAATGTGTTTAAACACCTTCTAAGGCAATTCCACTCCTGAAAATGATAATAAAAAACATGTTTATAGAAAGCGGACGGTTATTTCCGAAAATGAGAGGGGACACCACTTTTTGTAAAGATTATTTACCCATTTTTCCTACTCGACCAGGGCAAAATTGCCTCTGGATGCGTCTTTTGATCAAGTGTATTGCTTGGATTCATCTCACAGATATGTCTGTGCGCGCATCTCTAATTCTTAAGCCCCTTTTACGAAGAGTCGGGGGGCTTGGAGTTGAGATGCGCACACAAGCATATCTGAAACATGAATTACTCGAGAACAAGCTCTGGATGCATGAAAATAGCATGCATACCAGAGCTTCTTTATGCGCTAGGTCTCTGCAAGGGATAGTATGTTCAAGATCTTCTGTTTTTTCCCACAGAGTGGGCCCTCACTTGTTCCTTGCCCTCCCTATACATTTTTCTGCAAAGGTATTACAATAGGCTATAATTCATCAAATAAGTGAATTCGAGGGTTCACATTTTAATCGGAATAAAAAGAGAACAGTATTTGGTCCAGAAAAGACAATTTGTTTCTGAAAAATGACATTTGTCAAATATAACAATTTAGTTTTTGTCCCAGAGCCAAACTTTCTTGCATAGTAGTATAAAAGCAAATTACATTAATTTTATGTAAAATTTTTTTTTCAGCTCTTCTAAAAATTTGTTTGTACTGTTTGTACTAAATAAAAATGTGCTCTAAGCAGAATTTCTGCGAGCATACCTTTTCAGACTTTTAGGTTTGAACTCGGCTGTGTGGATTGCCGTATGTCAATTTTTTAAGGTACTTAACTTTTTCCATTTGCAGGTTGACCGACTGGTTGTGACCTTTGATGAGCAACAAAAGTTATATGAGTTGCGCTGGTGCAACTACGAGAGCCACAAGTCCAGGGTTCTGCTCTTCTCCCCCAAACAGGTCAAGTCTAATAGAATGCAACTGTGTTTTGCATTCAACAGACTGGACATAACGAGGATTGTGTTTCAAGTAGGTTTCCTCAAGTAGTTTGGCGGAAAGCGCAACTAATTTCAGGGCCTTCCAAGTGGCAGCCTCAATGATGACTTAATCCGCTTTGTGTGTCGCCAATTTTCCCATTGTCGCCACTTTGAGCCCAAAGGCTTGAGTATCAAGAATGCGTCACTCAAAAAGCTGAGTGCCACTGGTTTGTATATCTTGATGGCGATGTGTGGCAAAACTTTGGAAACATTCCAGGTAAATCATCTAGAAAACCTCCATCATCCATACTTATTAAAAATAGGAGTAAAGTTTTTATAGGTATTCTGGTACTACTGCATTATACCCCCCCCCCTTCGTACTTGGGTTTTTTAGGTGCATTGACCAGTTTTCACCATTTTTAAAAAATTAAGGGCTGTATAGGGAGGGGAAGGGACAATTAAGGGCTGTATAGGGAGGGGAAGGGACAATTAAGGGCTGTATAGGGAGGGGAAGAGACAATTAAGGGGCCACTTTCTAAGGAGGGCCTCATATATTCTCCATAGTCACACCACTTTTCTCAATAGTTTTCTTGTCATCTGGTCTCGCGTATTGAGCATAACTGTCGTTGCCAATGGCAGTCTCATTTCTAAAATCTTTAGGGAATCGCTTGCTACAATACCGTTTTCCTTGCTTATCTTCAACCATACACGCACTATCCATTTTCGATGGTTCACATAGCCCATGTATCACGTCTCATGTCACTGTTTTGTGAAGTCTGTATCTGGCTTTCATTATCCATAATTAAAAAGGATATGCGCATGGGGCAAACCCCTCTTTTGAAACTCAAGAACTTGTGTATGGGCAATTACTTTTCCAATAACTGATCCAACTTCAATGACTGATCCAACAAATCTCTTAGGTACAAATTAAAAACTCTACAAACCAAATCTGGTTCATCTAAAAACCAGAGGGGAGTGACCAAGGCAACCAGAAAATGTCTCCAATACTATATAAGAGATTGTAAAAAAAAAATAAAATTTAGGCTTGTAAACTAAGCGGCCTTAAGCCAGACTCCATCACTGACTCCCACCTCTCCCTACTCAACCTAACCAATCTGCGGAGTCTGGTCATCGAATCAGTCAAATTTTGTGCTAGTCAAAAGTATTTGCCTCTCCTGCAAATTGGAGATGAGACATTGAGGAAGTTGATCTTTCGGAACAATTATCCCAGTCTGAAGTTGGAGAAATGCAGGCTTACTGCCAGGATGGTTGGTCAGTATATGGAGGTAGAAAGTCTTTAATTGAAAATTGCTTATTTAGATAATTTTAGAGTTGGTTAGCCAAGTCAGCAGCTGCGGCCCAGCAGCACAACGGTTTAGCCAATGTTTGCTCACACATGTTTGTGCTCAAGGAGTGTCCAGCCGTCAGCAATGCCCAATTCGAGAAGGAATGTCGTCGAAGAAGTCTGGACTACAGTCAAGGCAGACCACCTCTCCTCCCGGCTGCTGTATCCACCAAGTCTGGGGCTGTCAGCTACAGCATCCATAGTGTGGAAAGCATCAAGGTTGGTCCTACAGTCAAATCTCGGACCCATGGTACCCACCGCTTATAGCTTCCAAGCGAGTTATCGACGTAACTTCTGCTTCCTTATCATTAACTTCAATAATTTTGCTCTTCATTCGTTGGCTCAATCTACGTCAGTTGAGGACAATTCATCAACGATTTCCTCGAATGAAAAAGTACCATGTACAATGAAAGGCAGTATTGAGAGGAGAAATACAGGGCCTACTTTTTATCTAGGACTCAATTAGGGGAAAAAATATCTTTAACCTAGTTTTGGCGACTACTGCATAATGAAAGTCTGGCATGTATCCAGTGTTATTTTCAAGTGATCCGTGCCTCAGGCATGTGTGCACATGCATCTCCAGTTCTCCAAACCTCCTTCGCCCTCGAAGGAGGCACAGATCGCTTGAAAGGTTGGATATGCGCGTATACACATACCTGAGCAATAGGTCATTAGGTGTTCTGTATTAGTGGGAAAATTTACTGTCCAAGATTGACCTTCCTGATCTCCAACAAAACCTAACTCAATGGTATGTATTAGCGGGGATATTAGGTTTGGTCGTGCCTTATTTTTATATATTATATGGCTATTATCGAGGCAAAAGTTCGTACAAAAATTAAAACCTTATTTTTAATGATGAAATGTGCTCTTTCTCACGAAGTGTTTGGTACCATTTTAAAAAATAAAAGCAATGAATATCAAAAAAAAACATTATACAGTCGAACCTCGTTAAACTGGCACCCCTAATTCAAAAAAATGTGTTTGTGGCATTGTGTTTTTGACCTATGTTTTGCTGGTGTCTTCTGGGCATGTTATATACCTAAATTTAGCTTAGATTCTAGGCTACGTTTTGGTATATAACATGCCCAGAAGACACCAGCAAAACATACAGTACCGAGCAAAAAAAATTACCCAAGACAAATTTGCACAAAAAATTTTTTTAAATCTATTTTTTCAATTTAAAAATCCGCATTCAAGGAACAACCCTTATGGTATATCAACAGCATTTTTATCGCTCTTTCAAACGTCGTATAGCTATCTACGGATATTCCATTCCGTTATATGAATGCTCAATAAAGCAGTTGGGTAAATTTTTTTGCTCGCCCAAAATTTGGGATAGACATAATAAAAGGTCAAAATTTTTAAAAAATTTGATACTAGTTTTAGATTGCTATATACCATCTAAAAGAGCGATAAAAATGCTACAATTTTGCTTTTTAGATCATTGGTTAAGTCCCAAAAAAAAATGGTTGAACCGCATTTTAAAAAAAATTCTGAGTCAATTTGTCTTGGGTAATTTTTTTTGCTCGGTACTGTAGGTCAAAAACACAATGCCACAAACACATTTTTTTGAATTAGGGGTGCCAGTTTAACGAGTTTCGACTGTATATGAAATGAAAGAAGAGAAAAAGGGCTATTCAGTGGTACCAAACACTTTGTGGGAAAGAGTACATTTCATCATTAAAAATAAGGTTTAAATTTTCATACGAACTTTTGCCTCACACGATATTATATGGCAATAACTACTATATGGCATACAATAGTTGCTTTTCAGGAGTTTATGGTCACACTGTCATCTGCCACAACGGTTCAGTCTGCAGCCCATCATCCAGTAATAACTCAATAGACAAGATTATATTAGTATAGTTAAAAGCCAGCCCAGAACACGTGTTTATAGCATAGATAGAAAAAGGGCACTAAACGGGGTTTCAAGCTAATTTTTGGTCTCTCAAAAAACCGGGTGGCATTCCGGAGTTGAAAACTTGAATTAAACCCCAGGTAATATTAAGGTATAAACTTTTTTTTTTCAAGTCCTCAACATTTTATTAGCATGCCTGCGATGCAACTAGTAAAAGTCACAAAGTGAAAATGTTCTGGTGGAAAGTATAACTTTCTTGTTCTTTTTTCTATTTATTTTAAAGACTGACAAAAAACAAGGCTGAAACCGGTGTCTTGGGAATTGACTGAGCGGTCTTCTGGGGCAATCCAGCCCACTTTTTCGCCTTGGTCTACCCTGTTGTTTCAGCCTCTCTCAAGCATTCTTAAAGGATAAAAATATAAAAAAAATAATTCTCTTATTGTTTTTAGAATATTAGAAATGCTAAGCAGAGGGTAAAACAACAGAGGGAATCAAGGCAAACATGGGCTGCATAGTTCACTAGAGCCGATTTTTGAATTTTCGGGTGAATTTATCGAAATTTTTAGTTGTAAATAATTTTATGCGTATTTTTTTCACTTTTTTGACAGTAAGAATTGTAACTTTGTTGTAAATCTTCGAATGACTGTTTACTCTTTTCTAAACTTATTCACATTAGTTAAAAGTGTAGTGTAGTTAGTCATTATTCTTAAGATTTTTCGTCCAAAAAGTCTCGTTCAAGACTTTTTGGACAAAACGCACTTTCCGTATTTCATGCAATAAGCGCCCATCCCCCCCCCCAAAATGTAGCTTAGAATCTAGGCTATGTTTTGGTATGTGACATGTCCTGGAGTCACCGACAAAATTGGTGTCAAAAACACAATGCCACAAACACACTTTTTTTTTTGAATTTAGGATGGGGCCCCCATCATGGGGGGCGCATATTACAGGAAATACGGTATGTCCTTTTTTTACTGTAGTGCATGGGATATGCCCAGGGCTGCGAATCGGTAAAGGATGCTTTAGACCTTAAAAAAGATGTTTTTAGAGCGTATTTTATTCAAATAGAATGCATATTTCAAAACCGCAGCCCTGGGTATGCTACTCTAAAGTTCTTGTTTAAAATGAGTTTGATAAAGCATTTAATAATGTTGCGACAAAGGTTATCTCCATTGTCTTTTATATATTGAGAGTGTGTCTTTCAAATGTTCACTTAACTCAATGGCCAAGCATTTGCAATAAACAGCATTTCAGCGACTACTTGCGGTCAACCAAATTTTTATCTTTATTGTGCAACAAAAGAATGAGATTAGACAAGAGCATGTATTATGGTTGCCTTCAAACTTTTTAATCGGAAAGAATAGAAGTCGCCTGAGTGATTAAATAATTGAAAAACAGAGAATCGAGAGACGAATCAAAACTTATGAGCATGAACAGTTTACAAAATGAGCATTTGCTAGCCACCACAAATGTGCTTTATGTAAAAAATAGCTGTAATACTCTTTTGCAGAGTATTTCATGTTAGATGCGATGATACACACAAAAGGACCATAAAGAATCTTATAATATTGAAAAACTAGAAAATTGTGTGAAAAACCTAGAGCCCTGCACATACTAATTCTATAAATCAAATTGGAATTTTAAAAAATTGACCCAACTAAAGCATGCCTTCTCAATTTTTTTTAAGTGTCTTTAACAACCTTGTAAATGATATTTTCTGACCCAGGAACTTCACTCAGGCATACAACTAAACCTCAGGCTTAGGGTACAGAGTAGGCACTAGGTTCACGGCTAACCTGCACTGGCCTACCCTAAGCCTAAGGCTTAGTTGTATGCATAGGTGTAGTTCCTCGACTATGAAAATACCATTAATTTTCGACTTAGGCGAGCACAACAACTACAAGTAAGCATTAGGCTTAGGGTAGGCAAGCGCAGGTTAGCTGAGGTTCAGCGTATTCTCTTTTAAAGCCCTAATCTCTTCAAAAATGTTGGTGCACCTTGGTCCCCCAAGGCGAAAAATAAAAACTTTGAAATTTTCAAAAACTTAATTGTGTCAGAGAAAGTGAAAAAAAAAACGGTTTTATCGTTTTTAGCGTAAAAGAATTTGTACATAGAGCTTAAAAAAACACTTTTGAAAAAGAAAATTGAGGAGGGTATACCCTATTTCTTGAAATAAGTGCACCCCCCTACCTAAATTAAAAAAAATGTGTTTGCGGCATTGTGTTTTTTACCTATGTTCTGCTAGTGTCTTCTGGGCATGTTATATACCAAAATGTAGCCTAGATTGTAAGCTACATTTTAATAAATAATATGCCCAAAAGACAATAGCAGAACATAGGTCAAAAACACAATGCCACAAACACATTTTTTTGAATTTAGGGAGGGGGGTGCACTTATTGCAGGAAATAGGGTCCTTTGGTATGGTCAAAATTTCTCTAAAGTATTTTTACGCCCTCAATCTTTTTACGAAACTAAATTTAAATTACAAATTAAACGGTAAAACTTCAAGCAAGCATGTACAGGGAACGATACAGCTGCTGTATTTATGATAGAAGCACATTCTGCAATAAAAATAACTTTCAGCACAAAATTTTGAACAACAGCACTACTTGATGCTGACGACTAGCCAAGTAACACATGTTTTTTTCAATTGTATAATTCTTCTGCTGCCATAATATACGATACCGCCATGTCAACAAACCAAAATGTGGAAGGACAAAACACATACACAGCTTTAAAGTTTATTTACCCTGATCCAAGTTAACCTCAGTAGTGATTCTGCTGTTACTCAGCCCTGTACCCAGTTTTGGTGGCTAAATGATTATCCACCATGCCAGCTTCCGATATACTCGTGGAATGGAGCCTGTCGTCATTGACCCTGTAATACTTATAAACTCGTTGAAATTAATAAAACCACAAAACCTACGTTAAAGACAGAGGTCCTCTTGAATCTGTGGTCTGCACTGACATTGCGCTGTCCAAGTCGTTGGGACGGTAG
This sequence comes from Subanguina moxae, assembly GCA_000981365.1. Classification (NCBI taxonomy): domain Eukaryota; kingdom Metazoa; phylum Nematoda; class Chromadorea; order Rhabditida; family Anguinidae; genus Subanguina; species Subanguina moxae. The sequence continues at coordinate 8,727 of BBSZ01008273.1, forward strand.
GTGACATAGCCGATGATTGTTGCCAGAATAGAAACAAGTTTGCAGACCACAGCTGAATTGATTCCGTCACCATCATAATTTTGGGTAGAATAACCAACCAACTGCCATAATGGTCCAAGACAAGCGATATGGGTCATACACAAGGCACCTACAACAAGTAGATTTTCTTGCAGCTAGATGAAAGGCTTGGGAAAATGTTACGATTGTCTTTTGCCACAAGCAGACTCTTGCCACTTTAAGCAAGTAGTGTCGATCTGGAACAGGAAACTACATTGCTGTTAACACCCAGGATCAAATTTAAAATATATGCTGTTTTATAAGAATATGTGCATTTCGACTTTCTGTCTTGATCCATTTTATTAATACCGTAGAAAATTTCTTGTAGGGTAGTTAACTTCCAGATAATAGATAGTTTCGGTTAACCGGTGGCTGTAGACCACAATGCACGCGAAAATTTGTTGAGAGGAACATTTGTTACGCGGTCACTTTGTTACGCCACAAAAATTTTCATATACTCATTTTTTGATAGGATTTTTTCATTCTGAGGCACCCTAGTAGGCAAAAAAACCTGAGGAATCCGAATCTGAAAACAGAATTTCAAGAAGAGGTTTGGTTGTTGAGATATGATCAAAACGAGGAGAAAAAAGGATAAAAACTAAGTTTGCGGCTGGCTATGATCATATCTCAGCAAGCAAGCCTTTTTTTGAAATTCGGATTCCTCAGGTCTTTTTGCCTACTGGGATGCCTCAGAATAAAAAAAAGCCTATCAAAAATGAGTACTGTAAATGAGTATATATCGTATTTCCTCTAATAGCTCCCCCCCTAATTCAAAATCGTGTTTTTGACCCACTTTTTCCAGGTGTCCCTCAGGCAACTTACTACTTAACTTGTAGCTTATTGTCTTAGCTACAATTTGGGTGGTAAGCTGCCTGAGAGACACCTGGAAAAAGTGGGTCAAAAACACAATGCCAAAAACACGATTTTGAATTAGGGGGGGGGGCTATTAGAGGAAATACGGTATAAATTATTGTGGCGTAACAAAGTGATTGCGTAACAAATGTACCTAGTAACAGATTTTCGCGTAAACTATGGTGTACAGCCTAATAGGTTTCTACTCAATGTTTTTCAAATCATTTAATAGGCTTTTAGTGACATTCGATGCGAAAGCTATTTTCAATACCCCGTTTTGGATATCACCAAAGTCAAGAAAAGGCATACTGGGCACTTATGCCGTTTACAATTTTTTGATTTTCAGCCTTGTGATAATAAAAAGATGTGATTAAATTTATGATTAAAAATCGAGTTTGCTGAAAAATTGTGGCTCTTTGTTGTCGTTATATTGTATGAGCCTTGGGTAATCTTCATTTTTGCTCTAATTTTCAACTTTCGGTTAATTGAGTTTAAAAATCTTCTACGAGTTCCTTTAATCCAAGAATGTAAAAAATTTCACTAAGAGAAGCACAAATAGATTCCTAAAATCTTTATGTAGTGTGCAAAAAAGACCTTTAAAGGTGGTGACCACGTATTCGGGTGTTGTACACGTGGTCATGGCTTTTTAAAAACAATTCAGACATTTCATACAATAATCCACCGAAAAACTTTGATTTGTGACACTCGAGACTTTTGTGGCAATTATTTCAATACGTAAATAATATTAATATAGTGTCCTAATTTTTTTGTTAGTCGACCTCAGAGTCACTCTAGCAATTAACATAAAAAAACTTTTGTATTGACGTTGCCACTCTTTAATAAGCCACAACATAAAGAAAATCAGGTACTTCTTTCGTTCACTCCCCCCCCCCCCCATTTTTTATGAACAAATATAAACAAAAAAATACATAATATCGTCATCCTTGAACGTGCTGCACCAGACAAAATTAGATACATAGCTACGGAAGACAGATCAATGCGTGCCATACTCATACTTGTGACGACGTTTGAATTTCTGCCACGTAGATAAGAAAGTAATGAATTACACATACACTATTTGCGTAATGAGCAAGAACAAAATGATAGACTGAATGAAAATACATGGATGGGATGAATATGGAAAAATCTCAACTTCTGAAAAGAAAAAAATTAAAAATATGAAGGGGCGGGGGTTAAACGAAAGAAGTACCGAAAATCAGACTAAAAATGTACTAACCATCAATCCAAATAGAACACCGCCAGGGATAAATCCTAAAAATGATAAAAGATAGGACTAGTATTGAAAATATGATGTATTTTTTATGTATTTTACTTTATTTAAACTACTTAATAGTTAGTTTAAAAAGGGGATTGGGCAAAACACAGCCGAACATGGATGGGAATGAGACAAAAGTTTAGCGCACCATGCTTCCAGGTGATTAATCTACCGTCCATCTGGGTGGTATTTAAACTAACTGATTAGTGACTTGTTAATTATTGATTAGTAATTAATTAATCATGATTAGTTGGCTATTGATTAGCGATCAGTTGATTAATAATTAGTGATGATTTTAGCTGAAACACTAATCAAACTAATCATGATCAATTAATCACCAATCATGTATTCTTGAATCGGTTTGATTTTCTTTATACCTTTTAATTATATTGTTTCAACAGCATTTATCATGTTTGTTTTTAAAAAAGTTTATTACAGTCGAACCTCGTTAAACTGGCACCCCTAATTCAGTACAGAGAGCGTAAAAAAACACTTTTGAAAAAGAAAATTGAGGAGGGTATACCCTATTTTTTGAAATAAGTAGGGTTGTCGAGCGCTCGAAATTTTCGAGTCGAGCGCTCGACTCGAAACTCGAAAATTTTCGAGTTTTCGAGTTTTTTTCGAGTTTAACTCGACTCGACAACCCTAGAAATAAGTGCACCCCCCTACCTAAATTCAAAAAAATGTGTTTGTGGCATTGTGTTTTTGACCTATGTTTTGCTGGTGTCTTCTGGGCATGTTATATACCAAAACGTAGCCTAGAATCTAAGCTAAATTTTGGTATATAAGATGCCCAGAAGACACCAGCAAAACATAGGTCAAAAACACAATGCCACAAACACATTTTTTTGAATTAGGGGTGCCAGTTTAATGAGGTTCGACTGTA